>PNEQ01003174.1:30359-54331 GCA_003012365.1 Medauroidea extradentata | reverse complement strand
GAAAAGGTTTCCTCCGGGGTTTCCTCAGGCACCACTAGGGGGCGTTGCAGTATACATAGGGGAAGAGGTAACAACTGTGAGAAGAATCAAAAGGGGTAGAGGAGAATGGAGCGGGGCAAGCAGTCTATGCTTATGTGGTCAGTAAGGATGTGGTATGTTTTGCAGGACGATTTTGTGACTGAAAGTGGTTGGAAAATTAGGAAGGGTTTGGAGAGGGTAGGCTTACAGGGACAGGAAGGATTTATATTGCAGCAGATCAACAATCCAATTGTGTTTATTATTTTAAGATCTAAGTTAAATTGTGACTATCAAATTTACATATGCTGCATTCATTATCTTGACAACATTTCTTTATTACAATGAAAAGCACTCGTCATACATGATTGTTGGACATGGCTAGGTAGGCATACATTATTTTCTAGAATATTAGATTAGTTTAGTTTATAGCATCCTTGGATCTTTTTTGTGTACATTTTTGCACGAAGATATTGGACAACTCATATTTACAATATACAATCAAATGAATAAATGACATAAGTTATACATTTAAAATTAGACACTGAAATAGCGAAATTCAACGTTTCTTGTCGGTTCGGGCTCGCATGTGGTCTCACGTCAACATTCTTCATAGTCTCCACATGCAAAAGAAAAAAATCAAGAGACGAAAAAGAATCATAACCCTGAATAAATATCTTAAATAAGTATCTACACTGTCATAGATCCACTCAAATACTCAACGGCTGTGTAAAAAGCATTATGGATTAAGAATTCTTTAAGGTGTTTTTTGAATATTTTTGTGTTGGCTAAGCATGCATCTTGCAGGTGCCTGGGGAGTTTGTTAAACAACTTGTAAGCAGTTTATGAAGGACTTTTTTGCTGTAAGGTCAAGTTGACAAGAGGCACATGTAAAAGGTTTTCACTTCTAGTGTTATGTGGATGAAAGTGTTCATTCGTGTGGAACAACTTCTGATTTTTTTGGAGATAAATGTCAGCAATGAGTAAATATGTTCACAGACTAAGGTCATTTTTTGGAACTTTTAAAAAGGGGGTCTACAGGATTCAGTCTGTTTGTCCCATGAATCTTTCTTGCAGTTCTCTTCTGCATACGGAAAACATTATTTCTGTCAGAGGAGTTACCCCAAAACATGATGACATAAGTCATTATAGAGTGAAAATATGCAAAGTATACAGTCAACACAGAATCTTTGTTCAATATACCTGCTATGTTACACAGAGCGAAACATGCAGAGATCAGTTTTGGAATGATATGTTCAATATGTGTTTTCCAATTCAGTTGACAATCAACATATAAACCCAAATATTTAGTGTCTGTGGCTTTATTGATTTCTGCAGTACCACAATGAACATTTATTGTTGGCTGATTACTGTGTTTTGTTGCAAACCGTAAGAAATAGGTTTTTTCTGTGTTACGGTTTAATTTGTTTCCTATAAACCATGCATCTAATTCTGTAAAAGTAGTGTTGGTTAGTTGGTTAAGTTCTTTCTCTGATTTGCCTGATATTATGATACTGGTGTCATCTGCAGATAAGGGGGATACAGAACTATTGTTTAGGCAGTCAGGCAGGTCTTATATGTAAACCAGGAATGACAGAGGTCCAAGAATTGAACCTTGAGGAACACCATTTTAATTTTATGTCTTTCCTAATGCAAACTTGCTGTTGTCTATTTGATAAATACGAGTAAATGAGTTTATTAGTTCTTTCTCTTGCACCATAAAATTGTAGTTTTTGAAGAAGCAGCTCGTGATTGACACAAAGGCTTTGGTAAGGTCACAAAAAATTCCGACTTATGGTAGTTTTTTGTCGAGTGCATTCAATACATTTGTGATGAGCTGATATTACCTCATTGATAGAAGATTTTTTTCTGAAACCATACTGGAATTTTGAGAAAATTTTGAATTTTCAAAATTAGTTAAAAGTCTAGCGTATATTAGTTTTTCAAAAATTTTTGAAAAAGGTGGTTAGCAATGAGATTGGTCTGTAGTTAGCTACATTGGTTTTCTATCCTTTCTTGAAGAGTAGGGTTACCAATGCCCATTTGAGTCGGTCAGGGAATACACTGTTGTTTAATACAGCATTGCATATGTGGCTTAATCACTCAAAAAATATGTAAACATGTAGTTGCGTATTAATTCAAGAGGCTAAATAAATTGAGCAATGGTTTTGTGCACAAAACACAAGCCCAGCACCGGTGAGCTTACAAGCTTGTTAATATTTGTTTTTATGTGCTCGAACATAATGAATACAGCTTTAGAACACATTAATGATAGTATTAAATGGCCGCAGAATAATATTAATCCATGTTATATGGTTATTATTTTCCTTTTTATACAGTTGAACATTTAGGGAATAGCACATTTTACAATTTGTGATGTAAGAATATTACCACCAGAATCGTAATTTATTCTTTGTATATTATTTTCATGTGGAATCATTTAAAACAGTCGCCATTTCTTACTAAAAGTTGTCGGCTACACTGAAGTATATTCAATTTTCGTTTTAGATGGTTTTGGTTAGGGTTTCTGCATTATTTTAGGCCGAATTCATTAATTATCCACTGATCGGGTATTGGAATTGATATTTTCGAAAGCAACTCATTTCCCGGGGAAAAGAGTCAAGTGAAAAACAAATACGTCACTGTTTTAAACACATCCTATTGGCTAGGAGTGTGACATCATAACTAAGATCGGGTGAACTCGGGTCACTTTGTATCTATGCCAGATCCACACTAAAATTCATGAAGTCGCAGCCAGGCTCAAACTAAAATGCACTAAGCATACGAAATCTAGTGCCACTTGAAACATCCACTTTAGCAAGTACGAGTGGAGCCTGCAACTCTAGTCACGACTGTGCATATGGCCCCTATTCTCCCATTTCAACCCACCTCCAAAGCAAATTATTGTTTCACAGTTTCTGTAGCAAGCTTCGGCTCTTTAAAACATTTAAATAAAAAATTTTAAAAATTAAATAGACGAGTTAAAAACAGTTAGTAAAAGTCATAACTCTTAGTGGAATGACCACAACCTTTCCAATATCTTTGCCACAACCCAATACTAATACGAAATCATACAAAACAAAACAACAGAATCAGGCTTGAAATTTAGTTTTGAATTGTTAGTGAATGTCTTGCAGAAAGAGAAACATATTGTGTATACTTTTACAATTACGAGGCTTGTGATGGACGTGATGTCATCGGCGCACAGTGCATAATTTCGAGTATATAGGTGGCGAAAATAATCTCTCAGAAACCACTCAGTCGATTTCAATATTTTTTTGGCATGTAGTTTCTGTACATATAATTGATAAAAGTACGTAGCTTTGACATAAAAACAATCCATTATTTTTTAAAATTCTGAGCATGAATAACTTTGTACAAAAATTATGACTGACACTGCTTGGTACATTCATCCAGGTGTCACTCAAAACTAAAAATTGATGCAGAAACATGTACATTTTGGCATGTTTCCCCCCTTAATGTTTGCAGGTACCCTCTAAGGAGAAGCTTTGTTGAACTTACCCTCTAAGGGTTTAAACAATGCGAATTGACTGTTTGTATAAAAATTAATGTTTTTTCTGTGTCACTATACCATTAAGTCAGTTGCGATGAAACTTTGGTGAGTTGTTGTGGGTACTTTCGCAAAAGTTTCTATCGATTTTTTGGTGGTGTGTTGTGTAGCAGGGGGGGGGGGCAAAACCTGATAGTGAGCCAAAACGGGGTACCAAAAAGTTGGTGCCAGAAGGGGGTGCCAAAAATTGTTGTGAAAAGTATCTTTGACGGAGAATTGTACATGCTGTCTCGAAGTGTCCAACGTGATATAGGGTTAGAACTTGATACAGAAAATAATTAAGTACAAGTGCCCGTGAAAGTTTCTGCCAAAAATTTTATTCTTTGGAGGGGAAAACAGGGCTGCAAAACTAGATAAAGAGTCATACATGATATCAAAAATTTTAATGAAGAAACAAAAAAGGGGCATTGCAGTTAATGCCTTGCATAACTATTACCTCATAAATCCTAAGAGGACACACACATGCTATAACAAGAGAATATAAATATGTGAATGTATAAAATAATTTGACAGTACATAATAACTAAATATTATTCCAGAATTAACATGGAGCAAAAATTTTTTGATTCTGCAAACATGAAATTTCAAAATTCCGTTCTAGCATAGCTGCAGCCCAAATAAAATTTATGTCAGTAATGCAGTACGATATTCAGAAAAATTAAGGATTTTGGAAAGGAAATTAATTGTAATGGATTAATGGTATCTCGCTAACTAAAAACTTTGCAGGCATGGTCCACATAAGTTTTCAGCATCATATTTTTATTTTTATATTTGTACCGGACATTTATTTATTAACTTAGACATATATTTTGACTAAATATTACTCTTAAGAATTTCTTTATATCTCATAGTTTTTTCTGTAATGACTGGTAAACCTTAAAATATGCAAATGACGGTTTTGTGCACGCCATTAAAACCAACTGACATTCCAAACTGAAAAAAAATTACAGTGAACAACGATTTTGTAGGGTACAACATCTTCTATACAAAAACCATTTTTTTTAATTTTATGTTTTTAAATTAGTCTTAAGATTTTAAAATTTTAATTTCAAATCACACCATTTTTAGAGACACTGGAAAATCGCGGGAATAGTTGACTGTTTGCTAGGCTCCAATGTGATGTATATAACATTGAATGTTTTGTATTGACATTGGCTATCGTTTATTTGCAGCATTTTTTCTCTCGACAACAGGCCCAGTTAGAACTGCGCAACTTGGATACACATGTGTGTGTGATTTGTCTGAAAACTGTTCATACATGTCACGGTTAATATAACACAGTTTATTGGAGAATATTTTAAACATTTTCGCGATTTTCCAGTGTCTCTAACCATTTTCTTTAATACAAAAATATTTTACTTTTTTTTTATGAAACTTTCCTTCGAGATACAATTTAATGTTCCTTCTCTGTGAACTGTAACTTGAATCTTCAAAATGTTTATGCATAGGTCCTCGAGTGCTGGTATCGGCTGTCACATTTTGTGGTTTTGACGTGTATAATAGTGTATGTTTATGTTCCGTCTTGAAAGTAAATGCCTTGATTGAGCCATGTTGCATAGTTAAAGAATTCTTTTATTCCTACAGTATTTTTCCCTCCGAGATCGTAATTTTGCACCTAAAATACTGGCAGAATTTTTTTTTATATATTAAATCTAAATAATTACAGTTCTATACACCCAACTGTTCTATTCAAAGTTAAAAACGTAATCAGTTCTCTGAGTTACATCACTAATTTTGCACAAATCGAACCCCTCTCTCCGAGTGACAGAGCGCACAGTACCAGAAATAAGTTAGTAACTTTTGTGTTTTCGTCTGTTTGAAGCAAGTCTTTGCTTTGCTGTATACAGAAATATTTAAAGAAAGACGATGCAAAGCCTTGTCGCAGAAGATGGTGGCAATACCTTTCAAAATTAAACAGACATTCGCATAATAAAGTGGTGTGCTGTCAATATGGCGAGACACTACCTCATGCTGCTATGGTACCTGCGCTCCACTTCGCCGAACTTCGTACTGCCATAACAGATAATGAATTTTGTACCATCGTCTGCGAGTTGGTATAGGTCCACACCTGCCTCTTCCATACTGATGTTTGCTTAGATGTATAGTCTCTTCTGACTGTCTATGCACAAGGGAACATGGCAGTTGCGAAATTCTGTTTTTAGTTCATCGAACACGTGCTGCGCATTTTCCATCCAGCGATAATGTACCTGCGGCGACAACAGATACGTTAATGGTGTTGTAATCTGTACAAATTCTGGGACATAGTTTCGGAGCCAGTTGGCTATCCCAATAAACCTCTGCAGTTTTTTTTGCGTGCACGACGGTTCGGCTATGGCTATTTTTGTGAGGTGGGTAGGATGTGTGTAATTTCCCGCCTCACAAACTATAAGCCCTAGAAAGTCCACATTCAGTTTCCCTACATGGCACTTGGTTGGTGAAACTACAAGATGGTGTGTAGCTAAGCACTCCAGCACTAGGCTCAAGTGGCGTTTATGTTCCTCCCACTTCCATGACCAAAAAAATGCCATTCGGGTATGCTGTCACAAATTCACCCATATATTCTTCCAGCATTCGGGACATCGTGTATTGAAATGTCGACAGTGTATATTTCAGGCCAAAAGGTATGGTGCGGAATTTAAAGCCTCTGCCATCAGGCATCGCAAATGCTGCCTTCTCCAGTTCCTGCAGTCTTATAGGGAACTGCCAATATCCCGCCTTCAAGTCTGACATGGAAAACACTTTAACATCTCTTAGGCTATCTAGGGCTTCGTCAATGCTACTCTGCGATGCTGTGCTGTCTGTCACGGCATTCACCAGCCTGAAGTCAACACAAATTCTCGTACCCCCATCCTATTTAGAAACCAATATTATTCGCGATTTGTATCTACTGCCCGAAGGTTCAATAATCCCTTCATTGAGCATCAACTCCACTTGTTCCCAAATGACCTACTGTTCCTCAAACCCATAGGCCCTAGGTCCAGTGTATGCTGGTTCATACCATAGTGGTGTAAAGTATGTCTGAAAATGTGAAGGCGTCCTGTTTCTCCCTTAGAACTCGTTCAACAGTGTCACGATATTGCTCTGGCACTTCATTGTCTAGGTCGGAAAGTGTGATACAGGACGCTGGTAAAAATGCGACTCACTCACTGCATAGATGGTTATCCACTCACCAACCCCTAGGTGCATCCGCCATGCTGCGACCTCGATGACGGCCTCCTGTTTGCTAAGCCACAGTTGGCCCAGCACCACCTCCTTTCGCAGGCCGCTTACCGCTACTGCTGCAGTGGTCACAGGCGGATGGTGATGACGGTTGTGCCCAGGGTGTGCCCTGTGCTGTTGTGGGTGGCCAGCTGCAGGGTGGTCAGGTCGTGATGGGTGCGCTCGGGGCGCACCAGGTCCAGCTGGATAAAGGTGTGGCTGGCCGCAATGTCCACTAGCGCTGCAACGGGCCGACCAATTCACATCCACGATGTTCCTTGTCACTTGGTCCCTATAGTTGGCAATTTCGAGGTCGGCCTGGTTGTAGACAGTCATGTCCATGTGTGGATTGGTGCTGGGCATGTATGGTACTGTGACAGTGGCCTGACTCCTCGACTTCTCCAGTCTGCCAGTTGGGTAATGCTGTTGATCAGGACACATTGTGGTCCAGCTCCTACAGTCCCTCCCATCTCTTTCTGTTGGTTTCTTGCCCTGACATGTTCTGTCGCAGGTACATAGTTTATTTTACTTCTGTCCATGCTGCTGTTTTTTCAGGTTAAATAGTTGTTAGAAGCCCTGCTCTGCTGTGGTTACTGACGTACATGACACTATACTGACTCTCCAGAAACTGGGCTCAAAAAAGGTTGTAGCTCTCATTGGTTCTTCGTGTTACATCTGGTAGCACCTCGGACAGAGGAGAGTCGGGGTTCACTCGTTGGTATAGTCGCATATTTTTGCGATGAAACGCTCGAGAGATTCACCATCCCGCTGCTTCTCATTTTAGAACTGGGCCAGGCAGTCTTCCCTGGCCTCTACTTCTGAAAAGCGGTCTTGTAGGACTGTTGCGAATTTCTCTCACACCACATGAAAACTCTTCCAAAAACTTCACCATTCATGCATCTGACATCGGATCTGTGCTGCCACACTCTACGTTCACTCCTCCTTGGGCATATGGTACCTACGCAGTCTTGCAGTGCATTTGTCCACAAACTGCGTGAGGTCCTCGACGTTACTGCCTGTGTACTCCGGGAGCTCTACATGTTTGGGTGGTACGTGCTCCTGCACAGTGTGGTCGCGCATTGTTGGTCAGCTCTCTGTGCTCGGTGTCGGAAAACGTGCCCAGCGAGGCACGATTACGCAGCGCGTCCCGATGGTCAGCGCATAGCCTGCATGCGAAAACACCCTCTCCAAAAGTCCATAGTTCTGCCGCCTGCACACACTGCCTGTGTCTCACTGTGAGATATGTCACTCACGTCGCCGTTTTGTACCCTGTTGCTGGGCAGTTCAGGGTGTCGCTACAAACACGACCCATCCACTCATGTTTCCATTCACGACTGTCCCGCCTTGGACCCGTTGGTATTAGTAGAGGGCCTGCCCACTTGCACATGCACTTGAAACTGACGAGCCAGTTATTTGGTCTCACTGTATCCAATCTCGGTAGCTCGCACCGTGCCACCTCTTTCTCCTGAGTGTTGAACATGTTGTCTGTAGAGTTAGCTCGCTCTTGCTCGTGGCATGTGTTGTTGCATGGCCAGCTGGTCCCGTTACATCTGTTCAGAGTGGCGGGAGGAAGGTGTCATTACTGTGCGCTTCTGCTTGTCTCTCTGCCTACCATCCACATGGTCTTTCACGGCACTCAGCAATGTTCCTACTATGGTCCACATCTCCTCTAATTTCTACACCTCCTCTAAGTTCCTATTAATCCTACGGTGCTCTATTCGCTCTTGGTTATACAAAAAACAATTCAATGAAACGTCACACGGTTGGTCGGTGATAGAGTTCCAAGTATAATGGTTCTTCGTCGTCTCAATGGCCCGTAAAGCTGTTAATTTACTTTGCTAAAGCATTGGACGCCATTTGTCGCCATCAGCCTGCCTAGGAAATACTTAGAAGTAATTATGGGCAGTTGCACTGCATCAAAGTTGTTTACTACTGGGCACCACCTTGACATGAACCAGCCCAGTCCAGTGGAGCAGAGTTCAGGGGGTGTGACTTTCACTTGGAGTTCCCTAGGCTAGGCAGCGGAGGAGTTGAATGTGGGAATTGACTGGGTTAGAGACTGGATAATTCTTACTGGTAAGTACGCAAAATACTTGTAAGTCATTTATTCACCTAAAGTGGTAGCAGGACACATGCGGTGTTACATTATTTGGCTGGCTACCCTTGGGAAATTCTAGTTCATGTAACAACTTTTATTATGTTATTCTCAATAGCAAATCTAATACAGACAAAGTTGCTGAGCGATCAAAACAAAAAGGTAGTCGGTTGCATAGCCATCCTGTCGGTGGTTGTCTTTGCGACTGATTCAGCACGTGGTCAAGAATGCCAAGTCTCACAGTTCATATAGCTCTCCATGTGTTCGTGAGAGGTAATCCACAAAAACTGGTGCATGATGCACTACGTCCTTGTCGTCTAGTTAGTGGGAGATGGGTCCGTACCTTGAGTTCTAAATTTAAGTGCCTGGCCCACGTGTTGGAAATCGTGGGCAAAGAAATACTGTTCAATTAACGAAAAAAAAACTTATTTTCCCGCGATAATGTGAAACATTTCCATAATAATAATTAAGTGATCCAGTTTAAAAGCGAAGAGACTTACAGGAATTACGATGTCAGTTGAATGCTGAGGTAGAGGAGCTTGTCATACACACATCTTCATTGCACTGATGTTGTATGTGAACTGATATGGCCGCCGGAATAACGAGGTTACACATTCACTAACTTACTAGCTCAGCAGCCACCCTCTTAAAACTATTGCAAGAAATATATCATAATTAATAGAAAATTTTGCTGCTTAATTTGCACATTAAAGAGGGTGGTTACTGAGCTAGTAAGTTAGTGAGTGTGTAACTCCGTTTTTCCGGTGGCCATATCAGTTCTCTTACCCTTACTACATTTGTTTTTATATTTAAATGCAGGCTCTCAATGTGTCTTTTCAGTACATAAAATGTATTTTGTTACTGTGTATTTACATGCTTAAGGCCCTGCTACAATAGCTGAAGCGTTACAATAATACGTTACGACAAGGGATGAGTACATGTAAGCTGATGCCGATGGCTGCAACTTGCTTTTTGTGTTATTCCAGCACATCGCATTAGACGCATCGCGGTAAGAGATGGCGAACTTCCAAGTTTTAGCATTTAAAGTTTACCGTCAACTAATCAACACATTTGGTCATAGACTGAATATGTCAAATTTGTGTTTATATTTTTGCACTTGAAGTATTTAAATGACTCTGTAGGTACACAGGAAATACTGGAAAAATAAAATAAAGATTTGCCGGCATCAACACACTCAAATACACTATTGCTCAGCAACTACAAGTCTGACATTCGAATGTAACGTATTATTATTGAAATTATATGTTGTATATTCAGGAACATAAAATGAATATATTTTTAAGATTTTAGTGAAACTGTCAGACGAGCAGATTGTTTCGTTCTCCAAAAACGAAGTCCAAATTATGTTTTTTTGCATCGTGGCTCATGGCTGTGGTCGGGACATTACAAATTATATTCATTGATTGCTTATGTGTAGTGTAGCAAAGTTTGTTTGTAACTTGATTGAGAGTCTCGACTGGGTTTCGAGGACACGTGTTTTCCTATTAAATATGGTGCAAAATAATCCACGAATAATTTGTGTTTTACACAGTATGTTCCTTTAACCTGGGAATTTATGAAACTTCTTGACTGAATAGTTTTAATACCTTAGGCCTACATTGAAAATGTGTGGTTGGTGGTAAACCAAATATTTGTCCGTGGCAAAAGGCATGTTATTGAACAAGGTTAGCATACTAACAAACTGTTATTGTAATGATGCGACGAGTACGGTAACATGACAATAAACTTACGTTAAGTGTAGAACTATTTTTACTATATATTTCTTTTCATTTTACTGTCTGAAAGACTGATTATAGTCATAGACAATGCCAAATAATAACATTTCGTTGCAAAGTACAAGGAGTGATTGTATTTGTGCTGCTCGAAACGACTGTGAATTTTAAATATAATCCCAGACAGCAATGCAAGCTTGTTTTAAGCTTGCTGCAATTTTGTCTTGACAAGCATGCAAGCTTGCAGCAAGCTTGTCATGACAAGTGTGCAAGCTTGAATCAAGCTTGAATCAAGCTTCCTAGTTACAACAGAACAAGCTAGCGGCATGCCTGACGCGACAAGCTTACCAGCATTTATACAATGTCTGAGTAGCAAAGTTTTTCTAAATCCTAAAAACTAGCAAGAACACTGCACGAAATAAATAAGCATAACATTAACACAATTTAAAAGAACATAAACCTACTTCGCCATATGGCACATATTTCTGCAAAACAAAGAACACAACTCGGCGGAAATGACGGAAGCGGATGTAAACATCGTATCAGTGAGCAAATTCCTACTAGAATTGCTCATCACACTTGCCACAAGCTTACTGCAAGCTTGCAAATTTATTACAAAAAACCTATACCGGTGCCCAGAAGAAACAAGCTTGCTGCAAGCTTGCTTTTGCAAGCCTAAGGCAAGTGAAATGCAGGCTTGCCTCAAGCTTGCATGCTGTCTGGGATATTTCGTAAACATCATAATTGTTTGCCAAAAAGTTTCTTATTAGTTTAAATATCTTGATGAGGACCGTTCTGCATATCCCCTACCGAAGCCCGTCGTGTGCACTGCACCACCCATTCGGAATGGCCGAGGTGGCAGCACCGCCTCCAGATATCGGAACACACCAGGCCACATGATGCCGCGAAGTGCCAGTGTGTGTGTCGATAAATCATGTGCACCATCCATTGGTGGGAAAGTACCCCGTTTCTAAGTCCACCATGGTAATACTTTTACAGTGCATCACGTGCTCCAACAACACCAGAGTGAAATAGGGAACATGGGTTAAACCCTCGCATGGTGGTTAAATTCCACGGCGAGGGATAACCTTCAACTCATTTTTAAGTTCAGTTATAAAATTATGTCGGGCTTAACCGTTAAGTTCGTAGAAACACCCATGCGCTTCGGACACATCTTGGACTCGCCTAAGGAGCAAGCTTGACCTCGTGGTGTAATTCAAATTATTTTTAAAGCAAATTTAACATTTTTCTATTCTAATGTGACATCAGTCTTTTGTTGTGCTTTCAAAATTAATCTAGAGCTGAAATTTACTTGGTCACAAAATAATACATCATAACACGATATTACTTAAAAACTTAAAATTGTAATATTAAAATATAAACATTCCCTGGATATGTTTGGGACTCTAAACAGCAAGCATAATAATTTAAAATTAACAGACTCTTAATTCTGTGTTTTAAAAGTGCATTTTGTGTTTTGGCGAACATTTGGCACAAACCTGCTGTCGACGCTTGGAGCACGCCAAGCGTTCGGCAGGTCAATAAGCTGCGTTCGAAGGCGGTCGGCTTCGTGTCGCTCCGGCACCATCTCATCTTTGTTCAATCTTTTAGTGTATCAATAACATTCAATTGTCTGGAACATTTTCTCTTAATTAACTTCAGTGCCGGAGGAACTTCTTCACCCCTGCAACTCATCGTGCCCAGGGGCTTCGGTACTCAATTTATCTCTCTAGCCCACATGTCTAGCTTTTTACACGCAGCTTCGCTCACCGAACAGGCTAGGTCCCGACTCGCGTTTACCGTCGCCATTTGAGTGCATACCGTTTGGATTATGGAGATGTTCCAATAAAGCTTCACACCCGTAAGTAACGTGGTCTTTATTGGCTTGCTGCTTCACGGCCTTATGGTTCCAGGGTCCTCAAAACCCACAGATTTTATTAAGTGTATTGTGTATTCTCAGTGTGGGCGTCCAGGTACAGTATATACCTGGGGAGTGCTTTTGTTGTGTGCATCGAGTCGTGGGGAATGCCTAAAGAGTCTCCTGCGAAACATGACATCGAGCAGGAGGGAATTTTTAACGCAGTGGCTGTCGGCCACATGACCTAGCTCACCAAGGTGCTCATCTCTTTCACCAGATGAGCTGGCGCTGCCTGGCAACCTGTCCTCGCACACCATTGCAGTGCATGATAAATTCTATTACTCACTTCACCGGAGTATTGTCAGCCTGTTTTACCCTTTCCGCGACCCCTTCTCGGGTCATACTTTTTTTATTAAATTGTAACTACACCATATAGGTGCAAACAGCAATCCCATTTGTGATTCGCTATCAACTAGCTTTAGACGAGCATAACTTTCCTATTCACGTAATTTAAAATGTATAAATGTAACTTTTTTGAGCTCTATATGGTGTCTGAAACATTACTGGGCCTCATCATTCCAGATCCAGAATAAAATTTATGGCAGGGTTATGTTAAGCTTACATAAAATAAGTATGTTCCCTAGTAGGCCTAAATAATCAAGTAACTAACAATCTGTTTAAAATTAAAAGAAATTATAAGACAAGTGCATATAATACATTTTTTAAACACAAATATTATAGTTTTCATACAAATTAACCAAACAACAATAACTAGTGAATCGTAACCATTTAGTGGCAATAAAACTGAAACATCAGTTAGTTAACTGTGACGGGAATCTGCATAAAAAAAACTTAACACGATCTTCTTTCACTCTGATCGGATTTTATTTGTTCCGATTTTAAATATTTCAGAATATCCCACTCATCAGTACGATTCATTTATGATTCCTAATGTAATTATCGGCATAAACAAGAGTGTAAATTAACACAAAATAACAGCAGTAACCTGTTTAGTATGACCAAAAGTAGCATACAAAATTTATATAGCAAGGAAGAGAATATCCCTTTCTTGTTCTGGCATTTCATTGGTACATCTGATGCCACTTTTTCGACTGTTGATGTCAGTTGTAGATGTGCCAGAGTCGTTTCTGTAACACATTGCATTTAGCATTTAACTCGACCTGAGTTGTAGCCGGGCCTTTATTAATATTTGCCGTCCGCGATTTCCCAGATGTTTACAGCCCGCCCCACCACAGAATTTTTATAATGTAGACTTATTTATTATTCGCGGTTATTTATTTTAGTGAAGGTAATCGTAAATAATACATTTCTGCATTTTAAAATTAATATTTTAGGTATTTTTATACCACGATTTCCCTGATCTTCATAGCCCACATATAATGTAGGCTTTTTTGGCACTCGCGTATGTTTCTTCTTGTTATATGTACATAAAATTAATCGTGAATTATTCTTTCCAGCAATGTACTATTATAAATTTATTTACTTTTACCCCACAATTTCCCTGATATTCATTGCCCTCCCCACTATCGAGTTCTTAGGGTAAATATCAAGAGTAGCTACTCATCGCGTAGGGACTAAACTATTGGTTTTAGAGGTAAAGTTTATTACCAAAAAATGTTTCTACAGTGATGAAAATGAGTCGTATGTAAAGAAAATTGTAATTTACAAGTCCGACTCCCGTGTTTTACATCTTCGCCATTATGTGTGTTTATGTTGAACTAGCATTCCTAGCATTATCAATTGATACTAGCGTTAATATGTTGCGCCACTGTTCTTTAGGCAGCAAATTCAGTTGTAGAAAAACCGTAATACTTATAACATGTATTTTCGCGGCGGTAGCTGTGCGTATTCGGGGAGAATTTAACGGTGTGCAGTACAAATGATACTTGCTTGAAAATGTTTCACAGCATTTTAGTGGCGTAAATAGTGTGTGTTTTATAGACTTTTTTTTTTAACTCTCATGAATAACAATTATTAGTTAAATTTCGCTGATTGAAACACAGGAGCGAATACATTACGTGTGCAACGTGTGTGGAGAGATGTCGACTCATGTACCTCAACAAAAGGAGATACGTTCATCACTGACTGATCATGGTGAAGGAATGTAACCACCATCGTGTTGAGTAAATAAAAACTTTTTGTTTCAGACATATCTCTTGTTATTTTAGTATAACAAGCGTGCACTATGTGCGTATGATATCGTAGTGGTTGTGGACGATCCTTATGATGTTTTTGTTATGGTAATATCTGTGTAACATGCATATGGTACATATTAAATATTTATTTATTTTGTAGCTTTGTGCGACTTCTATTGGCGTCAGAATGTGTTTAAATAGGCCGTAAAATGGGTATTGAAGACGTGTAGCATCAGTACACGATGCGTACAACGTGGCTTGAAAATGCTACGTATTTTGTCCACCTGTATTTCTGTTAAAAATATTTTTAATATAGTTTTCTAGTACATTAGTGCAATAGGTAAATCGCATGCATTTACTACGATATTTGTTTTCTACACTTTCAATTTGTGCTAGAACGAGTTAAAATAACTTCTGTTATTGTGTATTTACATGGTTATTATGAATATTTTGCATTCGCGAATTCCCAAATTTTATCATCCTTTTACCGCTATACTTTTTATAATGCAGGCGTTTTTATTACTGGCGGCTATTTATTTAGGATATATTTCTCAGAAATTATTCGTAAATAATACAGTTCGGCTTATTATTATTAATTTATGTATTTTTACCCTACAATTTCCCTGATCTTCATAGCCCTCCCCACTATCGAGTTTTAATAAAGTAGGTTTTTTCGGTAGTCGTGCATGTTTTTTTCATGTTATATTTACTTAAAATTAGTCGTAAATAGTGTATTTCGGGTACTAACTATTATTATTTTATGTACTTTTACCCCACATTTTTCTTGTTATTCATAGCCCTCCATGCTACCGAGTTTTAATAAAGTAGGCTTTTTCGGTAGTCGTGCATGTTTTGCATGTTACATTTACTTAAAATCAATCGTTAATAGTGTATTTCAGGTAATTATTATTATTAGGGCCTGTATTACCACCTCCGAATAAAGGCCTGAATATACTTTATCCCCTGGATAGCGAATAAGAGCTTATTACGACTCCCGAATAGTGCTATTCGGGCGCCTATTCTCTGAATAAACTATTTGGTGCTCAGACGAGCCAATAGCCTCTTATTTGGCGAATAGGTATAAAATGGCGACGAGTGATTATCCAATGCAGTTGCATGTTGACGTTAAGATTCATGTTAAATCGAAGGTTGCCAATATTTGAAGAAAATGATGCAATTCTGAGGTACGCACATGGCCTGTATTTAACACTTTTTTGAACTTCGGAGATAAATCATTATATAATAATGTTTCATTTTTAAATTTGAACATAAATTGAGTATTTAACTGACAACCTTTCATCTATGGCGACCACGAGCATTGTTTGAAATGAACAGTTTCTAACAAATCTTTGACAGAAACTTAAATTAATATAGATTAAAATATTTTTTAAACAATTACTTTAAAATAGGAACAATGAAATCTGTTTCCAGTTTTAAACAATTATTTAAGCCCAACGTTACGTAAGGTAATTACTTCTCACATGGATGCAAAGTTCGTGACATTTGAAATAAAATATATAATTTGGTAACATAGTAGAACTTAATATATATGATATATTTAAACAGTGTGATATATGCGACATTTAGTTAAAACATTTGAAAAAAACAAAATATTTAGTATTTACGTTTGAGTTCTATATTTTAAACGATATTATGCTCAGAATTTGCGTGCGATTTAATTTAACATTTAGCGCCATCTGTTGATGCATTTTAAATTCACTTTAAATATTTAATTGGGTATTGCTATAATATACCATCGTAGTGGTTCGTAATATATTAATGAGTTTAAAATTCATTTAATTCTCAATTTAACTTGTAAATGAGTATAACTACGTAAAATCGGCAAATCCACACGTATTCTTACTAGATAATTTGTGTCTGCTTAATTTCACCAACCTCTCGAAGCAAATTTTTACCAGACATCATGCAGTTATCTAGAATTTTAGTACCAAAATAAGAAAAAGTCTAACCAAGCAGTACCGAATAAATGACAAATAACTATCCAGTTGCTATTCAGAGGTTGTAATATACTAGGGTTCGATCATTCCACGAATAGTATTATTCAGGTGATAGTTATTCAGCACTTTTATTCGGAGGTGGTAATACAAGCCCTTATTATTTTATGTATTACTACCCAACAATTTCCCTGTTCTTCATAGCCCTCCCCACTATCGAGTCTTTAGAAAGTCAACTTCTCCCAGTAGTCGTGCATTTTTTCTTGTTATATTTTCGTAAAATTAATCGTAAATAGTGTATATAACGTAAAAAATTGTAATTATTTTACGAATTTTACACCACAATTTTCCTGATCATCATAGCCCTCCCCACTATCGAATTGGTAGAATTTAGGCATAACTATTAATCGCGACTACTAATTACTGTTATTATTCAATGTAATTATTCGTAATTAGTACATTTCTTTTTTCGCATGAGTAGTTACTCTTGATATTTACCATTCTTGGAATTAGCTTTAATTACTAATCGCGACTACAAATTGCTGTTATAATTAAATTAAATTAATCGTAAATAGTATATTTCTGCAATTTTTTTGTTAGTTTTCGCATGAGTAGTGAATCCCGATAATTACCTTGAAACACTGGCGAGTGATTTCAATGAGTAACGGAATTTGACCCTAGTGAGTGTAAAGGTTGGTTTACGACGCAAACATGTGCATAACAAACGTAAGCGTTAGGAAATGAAAGTTGGGTTTTCTGACGACCCAGTGTATGGTGATGCATACGCACCGTGTAGAATTACGTCGTCGACGTAACAACGTGTATGAAATCGTTATATTTTATTTCCTACCATAAGACGTAAATGTTTCAGCCAATAGAAACGCAGTATTCAAAAATACTTTCGCTAAACGTCACTTCTGCCTTCGTTGCTTAGCAACCGATATATAAGTATCTCTGGCTAATAACCTAGTTAGGGTAGGTTAGGAAAAAAAATACAATATTGTATTTACATATTGATAAGTGTTTTGAAAAATACATATGGTTAGCAAGTTGAGATACACTTGTTGCTTCCTTCTAAACACCTTCACACCTCACAAAATTAAAATAAAAGTGTATGTGTGTAATTGAATATATGTGGCGTACAATTATTTAATTAACGAATTGAATGTAGCGTGTATCTTCGGTCTTCCAATTCGGTAAAATTTTCGCCAAATCGTTTTAACCACCTTAGGCTAACAATATGATGGAAAATAATATTCTTGGAAAATTAAATTATCGAAGAAAGTAGGCAAACTAACGAAACTTTGTTTGATTTGAAGAATGTAGTGTAACATAACCATGCAGTTAGGTTAGGCCTATTTTACACCATCAAAATGTGGTTGTACTTATTTGTGCTGTTATATGAAGAAATATTGAGCTAAGTCTTTATATTTTAACGTGATAATGTGCCTACCTACGTACATTTTTATGTTTACAATAAGTTAATTAATACTAAAATTATGTTTATTTGTATGATGTAAATTAACCCTATATTGATGCAGATGAACTACATCAGAATTTCTTGAAAGGTATTTTTACTTAAATATAAATACAGGAATAACACAGCAGCTAGCATGCTGTCATGAAATTCTTCGTTTGTGCAGTTTGTGAGCAGTGTGGGATTGAGTTACAAGTAAGGTTAGGAGGGTAAGGTAATGTGCGAATTGAGATAACTTTATTGTTTTAGTTGCAATACAACACATATTTACAATGAGTGATTACAGGTCATTCGGAATTAAGTTAGCATTAAAGAGTTAACCTTTAAATAATCACTAGCCATTACTGCACATAAGTCAACATTAACAACAGTAATATTATTGTTTGTATGGTTGGTAGCGAATAATTGCATGTAGTTTCGTGTATTTTCTAATTTGAATACAGCATTAGTGAAACAACATCAAATGCAAACAACCTCTCTGTATTGAATGTACTTTGAAAAATTTATTTAAGTTCTTACTGACATACCTACTGACTAAATAATTTTATTTAATTCGCGGCAGCACAAAGCTACGCAACCGAGTCGATTATTGTTGGCACATGCCGCTAACTCTTCGCGCCATGAGGTAGTTAAAATTTCACCAACAGATGGCATCAGAGTTAGGTTTTCGCTGCTTTGCTCGGATTTTGGAAGCTAATTGCAGCATTCAGTTTGTTTGTCGGTTGTGTAAAGAATATGGGTTTCTGATAATCACATTCAAAATTATTAGAAGTGACTGTAAATGGATTCCATTGCTAAATTATGTGAAGTCAATAGTAATGTAAGTTGTTTTGTTTTATGATCTCCAGCCTGAGTATCTGGAAATAGAAACAGAATTTTTTCCCTGTTTTACACATTAAGAAAATACCTTATTTATTGTTTCTCTTTACGTGCATCATCGTCGTTCATTGCAGTATGCTGAACAGAACTTGAATTCTTGACTTGTGTGTGTCGTGTGTGTTTTTAGTGGCGGTTTTAATTTAAAAGTTCGAATATACTGTGCATACATTTATGAGAATCGTAACAGTAATAGAGCCATTAGAGTAGACGCGGAGAAACCGGTGGTATAAGACGTTTACTCGCATGTATTTATAACTAAGATTACTATCGAGTATAGCATATATTGAACCCTTTACATTGAATGAGTACATATTGTAGCTAAAATTTATCGGAGCAGTGTAACGTAAATGTAAACATTGTACAAGCCTATCTAAATAACAGCACGTGGCACAGGGGCTTCGTTTGTGGCCACAGGGGGGGGGGGGCGAATACCCCCCCTGGATTTAGAATTTTATGTGTATAAATATATTTTGTGTATTTTTAAATTTAAATAATGCTAACTTAAGCATGTAAAACTGAAGTTTTATTATTAAAGCATCTAATTTATACATGCTTAATTAATAAAAAAATGCAACAATGTCACTGTCGCAGGAAAACAAAGTCTTGCCCATCCCCCTAGAAAAACCTGAAATGACGCCACTGACGTGGCAATGTTGATGTTTACATAAAGCGGAAAGATATAAACTGGCAGCAAATATATATTAATCAGGGCTTTTTTGAGTTTTCACTTTATTCCGAATCACCTATGGGAAATAATTTGTTCTAAAACATTTCCATGGCAGTTTGGCAAAACAGGTTTAGAATAAGAAAACACGTCATGTATTTAACTATGGCTAAAGGAGAAAAAAAAAGTAACACAGCAAATACAGAACACGTAGGAAATTTACCATCTCTAATAATTATGACATCAAATACTTCAGATCAATAAGAAACACAAAATTAAAGTGGCCCAACCGAAACAAAATATCGAACAGCTGACACCAGCGGCTATTTTTTAACACAGACTACATGGATGCACAAGGCCATCGTAAACCGCATGTCTTCGTCCTTATCAACGAGATATATAGTAAACATAGAGGGGCGGAAGCGCTTTCTGGCTGAAGCCCAATTGAACTTGTGTCGGCCATGTTTTCCATCGTCAAAACAAAGGGGCGTGACAGGGTGTTGGTTAGGGATAATTACGTTTATGTGCCGATAATAACAGAAAAACGAAACTTACGATGCATTGTGTGTGTCTATGTGGCATGTACAGCATATAAATTCAGGATGAAAACAATTGACGAAAATGTGCAGATAGCGAGTAACTGGCTCACAATCCAAATATATAAATTTAAAAACGTTACAGTAAACATATACGTACGTAAAATATACATACTACGCATTTCAGTTCTGTGTAATTATTGTTACCTCAGTTTTGTGTATAGTACACTGTGTAAGACTTTGTAAGTTAAAGTTATGTTTATAGGACTACTGGTAAATATAAATTATAAAACATCTTAATGTATGCAAATAAGCCTGCATTTATGTATACAAATTAAAAATAAATACTATAATACATTCTTATTACTACAAGAACCATGCATATAACATGTGAACTACATAAACAGTAAACAACCATGCCACCCCCCCTAACTCTATTTAAGAGCCTTGACCTTATACAAATAATTAGATATTCGCAATTGGTATGTCGCCACGTAGCCAGATCAATTCTTGCCTGTCTCTCTAGACTACCATTCCCAAACCCCTCCTGAACCTTCCCACTCCTAACAGTTACCATATCATTCTGTAAAATATTCCTCTCATCGACCTCACAAAGCATAGACTGTCTAACCAATGAATTCTCTTCCACTCCACTTGAACCTTCTCACTGGTGTTTACTCTCCTCCATACCCTCCCTTAGCTAGGTGGCAATTTAACCCTCCCCAACCTCCCTCTCTAGTCACAAGTATGAACATCCTGACCAGACTTTCATTTATTCTTCTGTCTTTTAGTGTACTCCATCCCATTTCCTTCAACATTACAGATGGCCTATATATCCCTTCATCCTCCCCATCGTACCGCTGCCTTATTCACCCACTATTCGTCCATCTCTTTACCCTCTTTACACCTTTTTCCGTTCCCGCACTTCAAGTTACATATATGTATCCTTCTTTTTTGCCACATATTCCAGCCTATATCATACCATACTATCAACCAGTATGTATTTTCCTTCTCCTCCCAGTAATGAATTTCTGCACGATTCATTAAATGTTATGTTTCGTTAATATTTGATGTGTGTTGTTGTAAACCAAAAAGTTCGGTACCTACCTTTTATCCTGTCTCATTGCAGCTACCCATAACATAACATTACAATTTATCTAAACTGCATAAACAAAGCCTATATTAGTTGTATTATGCTTTTATTTTATTGCTGTAGTGTGTGCAGCCAAACACTGAGATAGGCATCACAATGTGTTGTGGACTGCAGCAATTTAATACATATTTCATGTTGGCGAGGGTACGAATGTTCTCTAATGATACATTAATCAGGTGTAGTTGTAACGGACAACAACCACAAATACCACAACGATCAATATACCAAAATATTTCTACGATTCTCGTATAACCTACATTACAACATGTATCAGCTGACAATGTTTTGACTATAGATAAAATGGCCGACCAATTTCAAATAACTTTATATGAGAATCTTGGAAATAGTTGCTTCTGCCCCTCTATGTTTAATATTTATCTCGTTTGTCATTATACTCGTTTAGGGTGTTACGGTTACGGTAATTGCGTACATGTGTGAATTGTAAACCGACCTTAAAGCGCAGTATTAAGTGACATGCTGGCTATTATCAGAATACAAGGCCAACCTTAAAAAATTGTTTTCAAGTGTTGCTGTTTTTTTTTTTTTTTTTTTTAGAATTTTCACAGTGGCTCGCGTTGTTAGGTTAAAAGGACGAGGAAAGTGTTTGCTGTCTAACCGCGACAGTATTGTATCGTTAAATGGCTAAACAGAGTAATCACAGTAATTTTACTTTTTCGTTTGATGATGATGTAGACGATGAAACGTTTCTCAGAAGCTCACGCAATAATGTGTCTGGAGTAGAGGTAGCTGATAGAATAGGCGCTCTCAACTATGAACGTCAAATACTGTTGGAGAGACAAAGGAAACTGGAAGAAAACTGTATCCAGTCAACGCAGCGGTCTCTCAGTCTTTTGAAAGAATCGGAGGATGTTGGAGTTGCCACAGCAGAGGTAGTTAAAATTGTGAAGTAAAGCGCAATTAATTATAAAATTGTATTAATCTTACATTAATTGTGAGTTTGAGAACTAAGTAATTATTTGCAAAGTGCTCTTATCTACTTGCCCATGAACTTTTCGTTTCCCCTCATCTGGAACTCTGTGGAATCTTACTTCTGGCACATCTAATTAAACACTTGATTGAAGTTTATGAATCTACAACCATTTTACATCAGTGGTTGCTTGGACTGATTCACAGGTGGCTCTTGTATGGGTAAACTCATCCCGTTAATATTTACGCACCTTTGTTTCCAATAAAGTGAGCAAGATTCAAGATCTTATTCAACCATCACGGTGGAAACACAGTCTTGAGTATAATCCTGCAGACTGTCGGTCACGTGGTCTTGGGCCTGCATAGATAACGAGTCGTCACTTAAGTTCGACTGGTCCCCAGTGGCACCGGAGCCATGGGGTCAGTAGGGACGGTTGCCTCCCAACTCGTGTTTTTTTTTTTGGGGGGGGGGCAGAGTTTGTGTTTTGTACGCTCTCCACATCATTAGGGTATCTGAATTACAGTTGTAACTTTAGTGAAGAATTTTTTTTTCATTGTCATTATGGCTGCTTTGTACTCAATATTTATGTTCGGAAACATCTAAATTGCACCATTTTGTACCTTAAAATTCAAACTTTTTGGAGTAAGGATCCCCGGACTCTCCATTTTTTTGTAGGGTATGTGTATATTCGTAACATACATGAGTCTTTGTCCCACCTATGCAAAATTTTGCTCTGGTGTGCCTGCTGGTTCTTCATGGTTGAAGGCACCACCTGAGCTGTGGCCAGTGAGTGAAATATGTACTGACAATCCCATTCCTGTCATTTGTTACTGTATTGCAGGAGAGAAGGGCCAAAGTGTTGGGAACATTTACATCATATAATGAGCTGGACACATTAAGACTTGGTAGCTTAACTAGACTTTTGCGTGTAATATCCTATGTAGTTTGGTTTATTCATAACTCCCGTTTCTTCTGCAGTTCGTATTACAAAAGGACCTGTAAGTCGGGTGAGCCAAAGGCAGCAATGCAATTTTGGCTTCTGCATATCAAGCAGTTTGTTGTAAGGATGACTTGGCAGCTTTGAAGTAGAATCTATGTGTCTCGTATCAGGTTTGAAAAATGGTACCTTTCACTGATTAACGTGGGCTGAGTACGGTGGGTGGAAGGCTTCCTAATTTGGACTTGACATTTGACCTTAAGCATTCTGCTCTACTTCCTAAGTTACATTCATTCACAGAGCTGGTAATATGTCACTACCATGAGCTCATCCAACATCCTTGTAGCCTATACAAACTCTTCAAGGTCTGCAAATGAAGGAGCTATTATCAGCTGTGTCGGGTTGTGTAAAGTGCTTTATAAAGGAATGCCATTTTAAAATGTGCTATTAATGGGTTAACTCTCCGCTGTGCACATTCAGCTGGTAAAACCTTTCTCAACTACTGAAGTTTATTATGCAGGTCCCTATAATATTGTTACAAGTTTGAAGAACACAAACTTTATATGTGGGCAATTCCCATGAGTTCTTTGGGATAGAGGTCTATAATTACAAATAAATGAGTTAAATTAAGTACTGGATTTAATAGCTCACAAAGCTATGAAATACACAAAACAGTAATCAACTAGAACTCTCACAACACAATTAGTTATGCACACAATTACTCCTGTGTCACAGACACGTTAATTAACTTTGACAATTAAAGCACAAGAAAAGTCTACCATCAATTAACTAAACACTATAAATCACAATAAAATTC
>PNEQ01003174.1:0-29359 GCA_003012365.1 Medauroidea extradentata | reverse complement strand
AATGGCAACAACCCCCCTCCAGCCTTAAATACGGGTCCGGAGCCCAGCTAAAACAGTTACACGCACCCCGCCGCCGTTCCAATGATTTGAAACTAGACTGTCGGGGTGCATTTGATTTTACAAACACCCAGCGAGTTATGGAAGCTTCGGCTTTCGGTCTCGCGACAGCACGGCCTCGGATGGCACATGAGGAAACGGCAGCGACATCTGCCAGTTGGTCTCCGACTCCAACTACCTGATGATGGCAGCTGCAACGACTGCCGAAACGTCGCAAGACAATCCTCAGACGCGGCTCACACCCACAAGCCAAGAAAATGCAGACAACGGCCGCGAAAGCCTGCGATCTATTTTAGTGATACAGATATTTAGCTTCTTTTTAATTCTCTTTAAAACCAAAGAAAAATACTATATATTATGTTGTTTTTTCCAAACAGTCAAAGCGATAATAGTTTTTGCTATGTATACATATTCTATGTAATATCTTGACATATCAATTTTATCATGAGTTTATTCGATCCGCCACATTGGTAATCTCATTGGGCCCTACTTGATACTGCAAAGATTGAATTGACACTTGTGCTACCAATTCATGCAACTGACATTGCCAGAGTTCCTCTAGAATATTCCGCTTGCAGTTTGGCAACGTGAGTTCAACACGACGGTGCCCATTCAAATTACACAAAAGCTGTACAAAATCACGTGATAATGGCTTTTCAGGCACAGTGGATTGGGTGAGATGCCCCTGTTGTGTGGCCAGCACACTCTCTGGACATTAATCCACTTGACTTTTCCTAGTGGGGCTTCGTCAAGGCTCTTGTGTACGACACATCCATTGAGTCATGAAGATGCCCGTGACAAAATTCAAGATACCCTGTGTGTTTTCGGAAAAGTACGCCCGTCATTGATACGCCGACTCATGTGTTGCAATGAAATGAGAGGCTGCCAATTTGAACACATGTTGTAGAGTTTTTATGATGGTGCAAAATGACGTGGCTAGTACAGACTCCAATTTAATATCACATTTTATTTCTCGTTAAAGTGGGACAATAACACCTGATCTGTTATTTATGCATCTTCCTAATATTTTACCATGCACAGAAATATGTTTCTGTCAAGCAAGTAGTTTTCTAAATGTTACAAAAATTGCTTATATTTTCTTAATCTTTGGAACCATCTGCAGTGCTTCCTATGTGAATTGGATGTTCCGTACTTCAGACAGTCTATTTTTACCCCGGCAAACACCTGTTAAAGGTGGTCGGTATGTTTTAGATACATGTTACATATATCAGCAGCTTTTAACTTGGTGAACATGTTGATATTTCTTGTAATGCTACTGAAAGGTATTACAGTAGAACCCTGTTACAACGTTTCTGAAGAGGCCCAAAAATGTTTACTTTATAACTGTGAAAACTATGTAAGAGGGTAATTTCCTATTATAAAACAATTTTAGGGACC
The DNA here is from genome assembly GCA_003012365.1 of Medauroidea extradentata. NCBI lineage: Eukaryota > Metazoa > Arthropoda > Insecta > Phasmatodea > Phasmatidae > Medauroidea > Medauroidea extradentata. Next base: position 27,904 of record PNEQ01003174.1, on the reverse strand, counting down.
AGGTGAAAGCAATCCTATAATCAGGAAAACATTATAACTGGGTTCTGCTGTAGTGAAATTTTTTTCTGTTAAACATTCCGAATATACTTATGGTACCTTTTCAGAGCTTGCTGGGCAGCTTTAAGAATTACTTTAGTGGCAGATCTGGGGAGCAAGTACCTGTCTCGAGTGTACCTGCCACAAAAACAGAAGACCCAAGTAGTTACTCTCAGAACTTCCAGAGTACTAGTAGAGCTGCCATTTCTGATGATTTACATCCAGGTAAAACTTAAAAACTATTTACTGTCTAATGAATTCTGTTAGTGTGAACAGGATTTTGGTAAGGATACCATTTATTGAGTCCCAGTGGATGTCTACTGTGTGATACCTACTTCCTATCTTCAACATGGCACACTTTCTTACTAACTGGTTGTTAGTTGTTTAGTGCAACTTGTTTTCAACTGGCATTCTGCATTATTAAATTGCAGTTTTATTGTAAGTCTTTCCTTGTCCCTTACCCAGGTACAGGATCATTTCTTATGTTATTCATAGTTTGACCATATTGTCGTGCCCAAGTGGTAAGGCTTCACAAACAACAAAGAAATTAAGAAATATGTCTAATGAAGCTATTTATTACAAATTCTAAAAGCAATTAAGCAAAACATTACAAAGTTACTTACTGTGACCTTCAACTGAAGAAAGGAGAGATGTCTTGGTAAAAAACAATACTAATGTAGAAAACAATCTCATAATGAGATGTTCTATGAAGTTACGAAGCATGGTAGAGTTGCGATCTTCAGTTAGCGCAGGGGAGTCGTCTCAGGCAGTCAGCAACGAAGTACACCTCACTACTGCTTGAGGACTAGTGTCTGAAGAAGCTCCAAGTGTCTAGGTATTTAATGGTCCAACAGGAAAGTCCTATCTTACAAGGATGACATGTGGTCACAAGCAATTGGTTGGAGCTGTTATTGAGTGATAAGTTACTCAGAAAGTGGTTTTTCTAGACCACAGTGGGGAATCACATGTGCTACTAATTTGCAGTCAACAGGAAGGCACTTCCTTTGATAATGGCTCATTCACAACAGGACGCACGTGGCAGGATTTAGCTGGACGGATGCGAGTTGTGATACATAGTCTGAGGAAAAACAGAGTGACATCAGCTATCACAAGGTGCACAAGGATTGTGGTTGATGAGGAGAAATTGAAGGAAGTAACACTTTATATCGGCGAACTGCCAGAGGAAGTGTGGTCAGATAAGATAGGCTTTGCACACACTGTGCTTGTAGAAGGAATATTGAAGTCGCGAGCAGGTTGGGTTACTACATCACACCTCCTTTTACAAAAGACTTGATCAGTGAACAAATCTTTCAAGTAAACATTTTGAAAAATTTCTGATATATGAGTAAAGACTAAAGTGATGATGATGAGACAACTATCTTCTCCATCTTTCTTATACTCCAACGATGTACAAGCTGTCCAAATACAGTGTCTCCAACTGGATTGACGTCTTCTTTGCTTGATGTATGAAATTGTTTTCTGATACAAATTAAAAATATTTCATGCAAAGTTTAATAATTTGGGACTGACTCTAAAATTAAAATCAGTCATATAGAATTAATCAAAATAAAAGGGCATATATGTCTTCACTTTTTTCTTTAAATGTTACATTATCTTTTGGTCACCTCAAGACATACCTCTCTGAAATACAAGAATACAAGATACAATAAAACATAACACAAAACAATAAATCTCTTAATATTTGTTACATTTCAATATTTTTGTTTGATATTATCATATGTCCTCAGCTACATAATGATTAATTGAATAATTGAATTATCTATACATATTCTTCTTGATTGTTGCACCTTAATATTTTCGATTTTTATTTATATTTTTATGTTTAGACTCTGCTTTTTATATTTCAAAAATAAACACTTTCACTCACTGCACTTTATTTCTTGAAACACGTAGTTACTATGGGTTTTACACGTTGAACTGGAACAGGATTCTGTTTGCTGTTGTGTACCTGGATTGGTACGCAATTCGATGTCATCTGCTTCAACCAAAGGCTCTCTGGTTGGTGCTGCTATGAGTCAACGATTTTGAAAATTTTCTGAAGGTATCTTACCAACAGATTGGCGAGCTGACATCTTAAACATAAGGTGATTAGTAAAACACATCCCATTCTTAGAATTACAAACATGAGTGATATATGTTTCATGGTTTCTGCTTCAATTACCTTTTGTTGTTTTAAGTTTTTAATTTCAGAAATCATGTGAAGAATGTCTTAAGTTCTTGTCATTACTTATACTTCATACATTTATGCTAAAATCATTACTTGTGGAAATTTCATTATGTTCCTCACTTGTTAATAATATATTTACGTTAGGAAATTTAACTTATTTCAAATTATACTTTACATGCATTATTTTATTACTGTTATATAAAAGTTGAATATTGTCATTCAAAACCATGCAATTGCGTACCTGAGATATTGTCCCCTGAGCTGAGATCCACTCCTCTACCACAAGTTTTCCATCCAATCTCTCTGGACAAACTCTAGTTACTTTCATTGATTTGCGGACTGAGTACAACCAACTACTCCCATCTACTGATAAAATAAACACTAAAGAAAATAATTGACTGAAGACTTCTCTCTTAAATAAATTATAATCTTGGTCAGACTGAGCTAATATCAAATTAATTAAACAGTTTGCAACTTTTCTTGAATATGTCGGAACATTAGCTGGACATACTAAGCTATTTCCACCTCAGCAATATAATGTTTTGGTATGAGAGCATAAAATTGTCTATTCTCTGAAATATTAATGTATGGATGAGTTGGTATGACTTGTATATGTCTTCCTAACTTCTCTTCAAATACAGGAAAAGGGTACACTTTGTAAACTGTAAAATATCGGTTTGTTGATTTCAATGGAAATTCATGATCAACTAGTACTATCAATGATTGCAAGAGCATGAACTGTAGTTACTTCGTAGTAATTATATTTATCATCTAGGTCTGTTACAGCTATCAATGTTTTATCTGATAGAAGTTTTAAAGCTATGTCTCTCTAAATATTTGACAAATTACCAGGAGTAAGTAATAAAGTGGTTAGCTTTCCTTTAGCTACTATGTCTAACAATGTCTTAATTATATCTGAAGCATTAATTCAAATTGAACAACTTCTTCTAAATTCAGTGTAACACTATAAATTCTTCCTGACATTGCTTTCAAATACAATACTAATTGTGCTAAGCTTTTAACAAGATTGTCAAATTTTTCTGTATCTTTATCATCCTTTTCACTGAGACCTTTCATGTAAGTCAGCTGCTTCTCTACAATATGTATTAGTTTATCTAGCCTATTCGTTAACTTACTTGTTACCTCATGCATATGAACATAATCTTTTTGAGAAAGTGTTCCGAATATAAACTTTAAAATTGATCCTCCTACATTGATAAGTCCTATTTTCTTCCTTACTTTATCATTAGGTAATATTAGTAATAATTCTGAAATTTCCTCGTCTAATTTGCTAATAAGCTCATCGAGTACTGTGAACTCATTGAACAATCCTTGATTGCTAATATTTACTGTATCTAGACCTTTTATTGTCTCTAGTAGCATTTTTATATTCATTCACAACTTTCTCCAAATCTCTGACGGGAATGTCTAATAATATAGTCCACTTGTTTCCAGTTAACAGCACATCATTCTCCTGCACTAGAATCACGCCACCGCCTACTGTGTGATCTGCAATACAAATCAAGACAACAGTGTCATAATTTCTTACTTTGCGTCATTTTATACTTTATACATTAGAACTATTATTTCCTTCACTATTTTCACCAGTATTTATTTCCTCCTGATTAGTTATATTTCTCACGCCTGAACGTAAATTATATCTACTAGTAGTTGCATCAGAAGGTTTTTGTAATTTACCTTTAAGATACCCTGACGGTTCCCATGCATCGTCTATTACCTCTGTCTCCTCATTTTCACCTTCATCTATAATACTATTCTCACCAGGATTCTCAATATTTCATCAATTTCACCTGTATCACATAGAATTAGGTGTGATGTGGGACCTGTACCATCCTCAGAATCACTATCTGAATCTTGTAAATAATCGCCCATTTATTTTTCACTATCATGCACATTATTCATGTAATAAATTTTCCGTGGAATTTTTTTTTTTTTGTTAACAATTTAATTTTCAACGTTCTTCTTTGACAATTTTAACCTGTCACTTTGCACTATGACTTTACACATATCTAACAATATTTCAAATGTTGTGGCACCTAATTTTCTTAACACTTGATGAGGTCCAGACCAGAACTTATGAAACTTTGAAACTGGCCAAATCTTAACACTGGGTATAAATGCACATAATCTCCTTTCTTAATATTCAGTATTTTCGCCTTCTTATCAAAATATTCATTTTGTTTATCAAACACTTGTTCTTTTCTCTTTCCCACTATCTCATAAGTCTCTTTCAACTTTTTATCTAATATCTTAACAAGTTTTTCCACAGTATTACCCCTCTTGTTTCTCATCCTGACAACAGAGGTCCCCTATGGGTGGTATCCTGATGTCCTTCCCATAGAGTAAATAATGTGGGCTATAACCAGTTACTGGTACTGATCTGTATGCATGAACTGCATATGGCAAATATTCCAATTGCTACCATATTCATTTACATAGTGAGAAATCATGTCTGCTAAGGTACGATGAAGTCTCCAATCTACTATTACTCTAGGGTCTAAATGGTGTCATTTGTAACTTCATTTTCAAAAGTTTGCATGTCTCCATCATTAAACGTGAAACAATGTTACGACCTTGGTCAGTTAATAGTTTTTCTGGACACTTATGCTTCAGTATTATTTGTTGAACAAAATTTTTTTGCTACCATTTCTGCACTTTGATCCAGAATTGCAATATATAGTAAAATAATAAATAAATGTTGATACAGTACAACCTCGTTAATCCGTGATGCGCTGATTCGGGAATGGGATAATTCGGGACGATTTTGGAATTGTAAAAAATGGTGCGTGTAGTATAAATTGTCAGCGCTTATAATTAGCATCATGCATGCCGGCAAAGACTGCAAGTTGGCACAGCACTACCGCGGGGCGTGGCAAGGCACAGAAGAAAGGATAGACAGCTGGTATGCGTCGAAAGGAAGGTATGAGAGGTTAAATGGGGAATAGATTGTAATGGCTGGGGAGGAAAAGGGCGAAAGTAAGTGTGTAAGGGACTGGGAGGGCCGAGACACCTGATCTGCCTATTGTGCACAGAGTGCGGGAGTTTTCCCTCCTCGGAATGCCAGCCGGGTAAGGCTTAAATGAGAGGGGAAGGGATTAGTTAGCCAAGGTGACCTTATGCGTTCTGCCACGATTGTTCGCCGTGTTCAGAAATAAATAGTGGTCATTCGTGAATTGCAACAATGAGTGGTAGGAAATGTCTTTCTGTTGACAGTGCAGGCCCTAGCACTAAACGGCGGCATAAATTTTATCAATACAACAGAAAGTCGAGGTGCTAAAAACACTCGATGCAGAGTCGACTGCCAAACAGCTGAATTAAATGTATGACGTTGGTATCCAGACAATTTACGACATTCGTATAAACAAAGGAAACCTTTGCAGATTTTTTTCACAAGCTGATTCAAAGGACACCATGAACGTGCGGAAAACAATGAAAACAGGCAAAGTCTAGGATTTAGAAATGGTTCTTATGCAGTGGTTTCTGTTACGTAAGTGTGAGGGCGTCAGTTTTACTGGCAGAATGCTTATTGAACAAGCAAAAATTTTTAGTTGTGAACTTGATAGTACACCTACTGATTGTGACTTTTCTCAAGGGTGGATTCAAAGATTTAAACACAGGCATGGCATTTCACAGTTCAGTGTGCTTGGGAAAAAACTTTCGGCTGACCAAGAAGCAACTGACAAGTTTGTAGTTGACTTCAAAACTGACACCTGGACAGGTATACAACGCTGATGAAACTGCACTATACTGGAGATGTATGCCTAAAAATATACTTGCTACTGCTGAAGACACCTGTAGGGGAATGTAGGAATCTAAAGATCGTGTCGCTGTGCTTGCTTGTTCAAATGCTGCAGGAACGCACAACTGAAGTTATTTGTTGTTGTTGGAAAAGTAATAAGCCGAGAGCCCTTAAAGGAATTAAGGTGTTTCCAGTTGATTACTGGGCAAGTAAAAATGCTTGGATTACAACAACATTAACCACAGAATGGTTTGACAGCTTTGTAAGGCAGGCACGTCAGAATTTTAACAGTGTAGGGCTGGACAAAAACTGTAAAATTCTTCTCCTCTTGAACAACTGTTCTGCCCATATATGTGCTCAGACGTTGGAAAATGACAATGTGTCAGTGTTGTACCTTCCGAGTATCTGCACGTCTCTTATCCAACCTCGGGATCAGGGGATCCTGAGATCACTAAAATGCAAATATCGCACAGAGTTTCTGAAAAATTTCTTGAGTAATGTAAACTCTGGACAATCAGTTCCTGAAGTAATGAAATCGTTCAACCTGAAAGATCTTATATGGACACTGGCAAGAGCATGGGACTGTACACCACTCTCAACTTTACACAATGCTTGGCACAAGATTTGGCCATCCATTGTATATCATGAAATTGACAGTAATGAAAAGGCTGATTTCAAGGGATTCAAAATTTTGCAAGAAAAAAAGCTGTGAATGATTTGCTGGATTATACAAAAAGTATTGTAAATCTAGTGGTTAATGAATTAATTGCTGACGATATTGAAAAGTGGATTGAGGCTGACAACGCACCGGTTGTTAACTATGTAACTGATCGAGAAATCTTTGAAATGGCAATAAACAAAGAAATTCCCGGTGACAGCGGTGAAGAAGATGAAGAAGCAGTTGACGATCTGGCAGATAAAAATCTTTCCATTGAAGACTGCATTGCACTCACAGGACGTCTTATTTCCGGCCTTGAGAAACTAAGTTTTATCACGCCGCAGCAAATGAATTTGTACATGTTGCAAAGCTGTCTTATTCAAGAGAAGCCAAAACACTTGAAGCAGGGACATATCAGAAATGTTTACGGCTGTGAAAGAGCCAACATGTCCCGGTAAATTGACAGTGTGTGAACCTACCCCCAGTGAAAATCCAACTGTGACACCAGACACAAGCGCTGGTGACGTTCAGTAACCTTTTATTAATGTTTGTAACATTTTATTTTGTGTAATGACTTGTGTTAACATCCAGCTTTTTTTATTAAATGCAGATGATGCAAACAATACATTCAGCATCATTATGTGCCGCATTACCTTTACGGTCTCTAGCTGCCGTCATTCTGTTTATCGCAACACGCCACGCCGAGCAAGGCCGGCAGACTGGAAAAATGTAGCTGTGTGAATGTGTGAGAGCAGACGCTGTAGGGAAAGGAACACCCGTGTATACTGTTAAGAGACGGAGAGGGGGGACGGGGACAGAGCATGCTTGCCGAGATAAGGAAACAAGGGAGTGGGCGAGGGCTGTGGTTAGCCGCATTTCCTTGCAGTTGTGTCAGACGTAAAAAAATATGGCCAGCATCTGTGCTGCAAAACTTTTATTTTTGTGGGACAACTGTGTGTACGCACTTAGTATATTTTTCAATAACATATGTAAATACACTTTATTTATCCATCTGCTGCATCGGTTTTCAACGTGCACCAGACCTATTGCGACTAGGGAAATACGACTTCACACGACCTTGACCTTGATACCCAGCTGTACACAGCAGGCACATGTCTGGGAAGCACTTCCGGACTTTTTATCGTTAGTCCATGAAATGTGCTGTAATATATGCGTCTGTGATGCCTATATTGCAGTTATTAATGTTTACTGAAATTGTATTTCTTAAGTTAATTCCTCAACACTTTAACGTTAGTTCACTATCCTGTTATTTACTTAATGAACTGTAATTAGTGATTATTATTGTAACTGTTTATTATTATGTAATTGATCATGGTCTTAGATGTAAGTTATGATATTTTTCCGAAAAAGGAGTAATTTAGGATGTTTTATAATTTATATATCTATGCTATAAGCGGTATTGTCTTTGGAGCGAGGAATAGGGGAGTTCTCTCGGGGAGACGAAGCGGAGTGGACGTAATGGCTGGAAGGCTACGAGACATACTAAGAACGGTGACGACTTAGCCGTTCTGAGTGATTCCAAAGGCAGATCATCTGGGTGAGCTGGATGCCCGTATTACCTGGCAGACAGAAGGACTGGGGCCTGCGTACTGTTGTAAAACTGTTTTATTTTACTTACATGTTTTATATATGATTTATAGTGGTTGGGTGGCTATAGTCAGAGGTGGGCACTTTATACTGAAACTAGTAATGTGGTTATGATAAGGGTTAGGGTTACGGATGAATGAAATAAGTTAACGTAATTATGGTGGCTTTACTCTACATAGTTTAGTTACAAAATACTACACGGTTGCACTACATAATTTAGGTGGGAGAGGAGCGGCTGTTTAAATATTTATGTTGGTCTACTCTATGATGGGTGACCCTTTGGACACCTTAGGCCTCACCGTTAACATGATGCCGGTTGCTGATGATGATTGTGTCGGCTCTCGACGGACAGTGGCATGTTGTGGGTCTCGACCCAGGACCAGCCTGGCGAGGTGGTGACGCCTGGAAGGCTTGAAGGAGACAGACCCCATTTCCCCCGATGTATTGCGTTATATTGACACACTTCAGTGCCGGTGGGGAGAATCGCTGAAATCCTTGTCTTGTGCAACCCCTGACCTGATTGCGTTGCCCTCGTCACTAGCCCGTCCTCCAGGCGAGGCTCTTGCTAATCATAACAGTAGTACAGAAGATTGCTAACGTCAAATGATCATGTTACTGTGGTAGGGCCAGCCAGCGCCGCCATATTTTTTTTTTGTATGAAGACATGTTGGATTACACGCTGAGATCGCAGACTGGGAGTGCTGCAGTCCGGCTCTGCGACGGGGATTATCTAGTAGCCTAGATCTTACGGCTTCTGTAGCTAGATATTTTTTTAATATTCCTCTAGTGTTTTACCTTGCTCCACTGCCATCTTGACTGAATTTTGCAGTATATTGTATATAATTATTTCGTATTCCTGCTTCAAATTTTTTAACATTAAGTAACCTATGCTACCAGACTGTGAATGTTCTGGAATGGTCATCTATGATTAAATATTACGTGCGATACTGTTATTTCCTGTCTACGTAATATTCAGTTCCTTCGGTGCAGGATTCTAATGTCATCTAAGAATACCAGGAATGGAGCCACGCCATCTTGTTTGAACCCTGAGATAATTTTCTGGCAATGAATTAAATGAGTTGTAACTTTCTGTTGGTGTAGGTGTTGATTATTTCAAGTCTCATGCGTTCCAGTACAATTATTACAGAGTTTTACAGTGTGTGTCTATTTAACAAAAAAAACACCACAGTGCTAATCCGTGATTGTCTTGGTCCCGACCATCCCGGATTATTGGTGTTCTAGTGTACATATTTCTTTCCTTGTTTGCTTTTCGGCAATGATCCTAAAATATCTAATGATTAAAGCTGAAAAGAAGATTTTATCTTTATTTATACAGGATTCTGGATTTCTCTTGACTCGTACTCAGGACTAATTCATTTTGGTTCTACATATTATTGCGGCAGTTTGGGACACAGTGACACGTTTTGCCTTGTTCTATGACCTCGTGGATATTATCACAAAATATACTTTGGCTCTCACAACTCGAAGGAATTCCACCAGCTTCGTAGCATGGAAGTGAACTATTATCAACAAAATTTCCAGGGACACTTGCAAGGATTTTCTTCAGTGGTTCGATTTTAAACATCTCTTAGTGTGGCGATTTCAACTTGAACAATTTACAGTCTGAGTCAGTACAACAACATTCATCAATAAATGGGCTAAGCTAACATCACTAGTTACACATAGTACTCCAGCAATCTCTTCCAACAGGTGTAGTGTAGCCTATTACAGTGTCTCATCTAATTTGTTCACGATTTTTGTCTGCAGTGTTATTTTGTTTTTTGACACACTCTGGGACTTAACTCTGTCCTCAGAACCTAGACTGATCCTGTCTACGGTCTCCTCAACATGCCTACCCTCACATGTCGGAATACCAGTTCCATCATCTCCGCGCCCAGGACGCCATGTCCTCTTGTCCCCTTTGACATGATTGTGATGGTCAACTATACACTGGGATACATCCCTCCGACCCGTAATGAAGGTGAATACTACACGGTCACCCACCCTCATAGGTGCCTTAAAATCACTACAAGCAAGAATACCCTGACAGTCGTTCACACTATCCAACTGACTCGTTTCACAGAGTCTTAACATCATTTGTCCCTGTAACTAAATCAGCTGCACTGCACCGTTCACATACCTTGGTCTCATTGACTCGAAGGCTCTTACCGGTAAGAATAGTACTACAAAACTGTTCTCGCCATGCAAATACCTAGTACATTCTGTTATGGCACGAGACCACAGCATATTCGTTAAGTGCGATGTCGAAGGTCGCTAAATATCTGGGGCAAGTTACTAAACACGGCGACGAGGGAATGTCTGCAGCCTCGAGGACATTATAACACGCCCCAGCGTATCCGCCAGTAGACGCGATTAACGGGGACATGTTTGTAATATATCACGACTATTTAAGGGGTACATAAGGCGGAGAGAGCTGTCTGCCGCCATGTGATATCCAAGACGCCATGTTTCTGCACGAGGTGCTGACCTACCGTGCTCAACCGTCATAACCGTGACCACAACCAGCCTGTCCGGGTTATTACAAGGTGAGACATCAAGCCATATCTGCACATTAACTGGACTATTTACGTTGCTGTGGCCAGAGTACTAAGTAAAGCTCCTCTGCGTGTAACTTTTAATGTAACTCAATTATACGAATTAATAATTATATATTTTATACTTTTATAAAATAACGTCTCTTAATTCACATATTGTACTTTCCTTATAACAGCAAAACCCTTAATGCTGCGGAGACACCTAAATAACGACTGTTGAAGTCCAATAAAACCCAGTAAAAGCTTCAAGGTTGAATCTGCAACAATTTGTTAATGCCGGTTCTACTAATAAATGGGATTTGGCACCCTACTTGTCACGTGCAAGACAGTTTGTCGCCACTCTGCTGGCAAGGGGTTGGATTTAAGTTTCCTCTTCAGAGTTGTAATAAGGTTTGAGCATGAGAGTTCCCTGAAGGGGAGTAGAGGCTGCTAGATGTCCCGAGGAGTGTGGTTTCCTGGGCAGTCGACACAACACAGTCTCTACAGCAGAGCGGGAAAATTCTCACTTTTCATGAAGGGGGGTAGGCATATTAACCACTCACCATTTTTAGAACAGCTCCCTCAGGCGAAATATTAATTATTCGACACTCTGAATCAGACATAAGTACTTTAGAAATGAAACTATAAAAATACATTTGAACTGTATATTGTTTCCACTTGGTACACTTTTACAATCACTGAATTGACAATTCGGCTTTACACACTTGTTAATACATTCTGTTTTTACATACACAGGTCTTTATACACTACTGGTTTATACAATGCTCGACCGCGTGGTCATTTATGCACGGAGCCCCGGAACTTCTCACGGACTTGACTCTACTTCCGCATCTGGCGGTCACAGATATGCGCCTCGTGGCGACTAGTTAGACTTGCAGTAGGGCGCGTTCCCTTATACTGCCTGCGCGGCTAGGGCGTGTCTCCTTACGGACTGCGCTTTCGGCACAAGAGTGGGTAGGACCAGGTTTAGGCTTCCTTGTCAGGAAGCAACCCACGGAAGAAAGGTAGTGGTGAACAGGTAGGAGGGGCGGGTTTCGGCTTCCTTCTCAGGAAGCAACCATTTCGAGGTTGGGGGTGGTGCCTAGGCTTGCTCGGGAGGAGGCCAGAGTGCACCACTGTCTTCACTCTTTAGGTCTTCGGTTCGACTCCCGTCGTGCACCTCCTTCTTCACCTGTCGACCCGCAGCAGAAGCCCTCTTGTCTCACCTAGTACTGCTCCGAAGGTATGTGCCTGTAGCCTCGCAGTAGACTCCGACGTCAAGACATCTTCCTGACCTCACCAAGATGTCCTCACCAGGCTCTCTGCACAAGCTTCGCACCTCCGAGCAGGACCAATAGCAAACTCTTGAAGCTCTCCTTCTCTTGAATCACCAGGTAGACAGTCTCCTCAAGTAGCCAGTTACTGCTCTCTTGGACACAACACCGTCAGTGTTGTTCTCCACAGCTCACCACCTCTGCAGCACTCCAAGACAACACCACAAGTGTTGTTCGTCCTTCCTGCAGCCCACTGGCGTCACACAGCCTTGACACCGACCATCGCCGCCGTGTTGCCATCCTCGAGACGCCACACCTCGTCAGCTCCACCGATGTTACATCAGCCTCGGTGCCGTCGTGATACCACCCCCAAGACACTGGGTTCTCTTCACCTCTATGCCGCCGTCACTATTCACGATGCCCATCGCCGCCCCTAATGGCGCTGCCTCACACCACTCTCGGTTCTCACTTCATACTCATACTGTTCCTCTTCAGACTCCAGACTGACTGCACAATACTAGACTGACTCTTCAGGACTCGCTGCAAGACTCTTCAAGACTATCACTTCCAGACTAAAACTTCCTAACTCATTATGCGCAGTTCCGTGGCTTTTATACGGCCTCTACAATGACGTCAATGGCTGATGATATATGATGACCTGAGGTCTAGAAATAGACATAACCTCCTCGTGCCTTTCAGTAGTCAAGTATTTGCACTGGCATCGTCAGGGAATCCCAGTGACGTCTCTCGGGAGTTGTGACATAGCTGCGAAAACCCATGACATCACTGGTTGACACACAAGGCTGACCACCCAGCATGATGTAATGTGCCTGCTGTCTGGCCAACACGCAACAATACTAATAGATAAAACTATCTCATGTTGAGATGTTCTACGAAGTAACGAAGCATGGTAGAGTTGCCATCTTTAGTCAGTGCAGGGTAGTTGTCTCGGGCAGCTAGCAACGAAATACACCTCACTACTGCTTGAGGACTAGTGTCTAAAGAAGGTCCATGTGTCTTGAGTATTTAAATGGTCCAACAGGAAGGTTCCTATCTTACAAGGACATGTGGTTGCACGCTATTGGCTGAAGCTGTTATTGAGTGATAAGTAGAGACCTGAAAAATTTGTGTTTTCTTTTACGCGCATGCTAGAGTTCCAGCAACTATAGATCTGTATCACGTTCACAATTGGCAGTTGACTTACTCGACACTTCCTGGAAATAGCTGAGCCAATAATGAAACTGTAGCTGAATACAGGCCCATTTCACTGTTTCAGCGAGCAGCTAATAAACAGCTTCTGTCTACACGACTTCACAAATATTCTTGGAGGCTAGCCTACTAGTCAGTGAACTCGCAAATTTTTCCGGTCTCTAGGGATAAGTTACTCAGAAAGCGATTTTTCTAAACCACAGTGGGGAATCACATGTACTACTAATTTGCAGTCAACAGGAAGGCGCTTACTTTGATAATGGCTCATTAACAACAGGATGCATGTGGCAGGATGCAGCTGGATGGATGTGAGTTGTGATACATAGTCTGGGGAAAAACAGTGACATCAGCTATCACAAGGCTCACCAGAATTGTGATTAATGAGGAAATATCGAAGGAAGTAACACTTAATATCTGTGAACCGCCAGAGGAAGTGTGGTCAGATAAGGTTGGCTCTGCACGAACTGTGCTTGTAGAAGGAATATTGAAGTCGCGAGCAAGCTGGGTTACTACAGTATGTTATGCATTTTTATTTTATAAAAAAATTCCTCCTTTCTGGTTTTGAAAATTTTGAAGCTGTCTATATAAATCCATAACATTTTGTGACTCATTAAATGTAATAAATGTACATGCACATCACTTGATTTATAAAACAGTATTTAAAATGTGGTTTGAATAAGTTATTCGGTTCCTTGGCTTAAAAACGCTACCGGTACATAATGTTTAATTTATACTTTCACGGTTAATTGCGATGGGGGGGGGGGTGATATCATTATGTGAAGGCTGCACTGATATGTCAACAATTGAACAAAAATGTTAACTACAGTAGAGCACCGATTTAATGAACTTGGGAATAACAGAAACAACTATTTAACGAAAGAATTTTTAGGAACCTTAAAAATATAACAAAAAAAAATTTATGAAATATCTAAGTGACTTGAATAAAATGGAATATAGATTGTAATGTGAGGCTATTAAGAAACTATCACTGACTGCGGTATATACTTATTTCTCCATGGCATACATAAGTTTAACCATCCGTTTAGAAACAAAAAAAAAATTGTTAAAATTCGTTGAAAACTTCGGCTGCGGGTTTGCCTTTGAGATAAGCACGCGCGGCCGAACTATCAACACTGTGTTGCGTAATGCGTGCCTAGATTCTCACCCTGGTGGCTGGCAAATGAATGAGCAGCTAGGTACCCAGTCACCACAGTGTGGTGGTTGACAGCGCATGAACTAATTCACAGATAGTGCTTTGCATCTTTGTTAGAATGCGCTGCAGTGCAGCGTGCTCTATTAATTTAATTACCAATACAATGCAGTGGTGTCCAGCGTGATTAATTTCTGTCGCGTTCCGTGGTACAATCAACAAATAAAAAAACTTAATTCTATTATTTGTGCAGACTTTTTACAATGAATTTTTTACCGTAAATGTAAATTTGTTTCTGATGCAAAAAAAAAAAAAGCTTGAGTGCAAAGTATTATTAACTTGCAGACAAACCAGTTTGTTTCACGAGCGCTGCTGCCTACAAGCTACAGTGGCTGCGACATTCATATTTAATTATTATTTTAAAGTTGTCAGGCAAACGTTTAATTCAGTTTTCATTGCAATTTTTTTAAACATGTTTTATGGGTATTTCCTGTATTTTATTGGTGATGCGGACAGGGGAGAGATAGAAAGATTGACGGCTCGGTGGTGTTAGTCATTACTTCTCAGTTCTCATGTGTTGATGGCATGTAGGCGGCCTAACTCACCATGCGCACGCTTGCCGAGTGTGTCACTGGAAGTTGTTGAAGTCTTTTCGCCGAGTTTTTTCTTTCAGGGCTGTGGCTTACATGTTGACTGTAAATGCATTTGTTATTGTTTTGAGCTAACTGACTTTTTTAATGTCACCTTAATTTAAGACGAAATATGTCGGAGGATTTAATTTTTTTTGTAGGAGGGGGTGATGAAAAAAATACGAAGTCGGATTTAACTAAACATTGATTTAGAGTAAATATTTTCAGTCCTGTGGCATTTCGTTAAATCGGGGTTCTACTGTACTATAAAATTGTAATTAATAGCTAATGAAATAATAAACAAATAAAAAAGTCTCTTGCTTTGAGGCCTTGGTTTTTTTTTTTTTGCAAACCAGATTCTGTTACCTACCAACAAGTAGATGAAGGTAAGCTGTAAGTTACCGTTAGGCTTTTTTTTTCTATTTAGTACTGGTAAGAAATGGGAACGTTATTCAAACAGTGAATTATACATTGCACCTGCCAAACAGAACCCAGATATTCTGAACTACAATAGCTGTGGGTGTCGAATGCTTGCCTTGCACCAAGGCAGTCTGAGTTATATCTACGATGGTTAACCCCAGGATTTACGCATGTAGAATATGTCGGACGATGTCGCTGTTAGATGGGTTTTACCCCACCCTGGCATTCCGACACTCTTATACTAATTTAATTCACCCTCATTGACTCTGGATGTCTTAGATGTAAATAGGCTCTCTATCTAGCCAAATATTCAACTCCACTATACTATATAACAGTAAATAAAATATAGTCACATTGTTTATTGAATACATTATGTTAACATTTCCAGCATCTATTTTTTTCTGGAGTGGTCAGTGGCTGATGTGGTGGTTGTTGCTGACTTTTACCAATCCTGACGATGACTCGTTCACTCTCACCCATGTATTTTGCTACCTTCCATTTCCGTTTCTCTCTGTAGAGGCTTGAGCAGACATTTGTTGCTTCATTGCAACACTGAATCACAATGTTTAGTGTGGTAGAGTACTTGTTTAGACTAGCGTAGTTGTCTCAGAGCAGCAGCGACGACAATGTCGCGAGTGTTAACAACACACAGTGTCGGTGTGTGTAGGCCTAATTCAGTAAAGATAGAACATTTATTATTTCTCACCTTTTTTATTCATCTTTTTACTGCGCCTCTGTGGGCTGTCACCTTTACTTCCATTTTCGGATGTACACTGAGGGTCAATATTTTCCTAAAAGCCACTACACGGCTCTCGACTCTGTCGCCGCCTTATCTCCTCTTCTTTCTCTCGTCCCACTGTCCTGTACCCATGCATTATGAGAAGCCAAGTTAACTGCTGACTTCAGTAGTTTAGTAAATACAAAACATTTCTACTTTCCCTGCTTCACATCAAGCTAAAACTAATAAAACCGTTTGTGAAAGCAGTGCCAAATGATGGACAGTGTTTTAAATATCTTTGCAACCAGTTTCCTGTACTGTCAGAAGCCAAGATTTAAGAAGGGATTATTAACTGGGCCACACATAAAGAAGCTTATAAAAGATAATTTATTTAAAACTATGATGGAAGATACAGAAGCTTGGTCAGCATGAAAAATGTTGAGAAAAATTTCTTACACCTGGAGTACTTTTGAGAGAAGCTGGGAACTATGAGTGAAGAACAGGGTGAAAAATTTCACCAAGAAATACAGGAAAAGGAAAGACAGTATCAAGGAATGTGGAATGTCTGCATGATAGCAGATTGCTACTGGATGCTTAAGAGCGACTGTCAGCGTAATGAGAACAAGCGCAAATAACAAAATAAGAGAAGAAGCCTTGAAGTAAAGAAAAAATTGTATTATAAAGACTTGTATTGTGTTAAAATTTCAGTTTTAAGTATGTCGTAGGTATTTATATTACCTACATTAGTATTTTGTATGTTTCTATTAGACAAGTTAACAGTGTTTAGTATTGCACTCTGTGTCTCACGCAAAATTAATATATTTTCAATTTGATATATGTTTTGGTAAAATAAATTCAATGTGTTAAAAATCTCGGGTTTTATTCCAATAAACCAAAAGAAACAATATCTTGACATGATTTACATTTTCTACCCTTTGATCTGTATATCATTTACAGCAATTTTGTTTCTCTTTGCATTTCTTTATAAGTATATGACACCTTTGTTCTCAATGCTCTGATAAAATTGAGGAAATTTTTGCAATCAGCAACCAAAAATCTGTACAAATTGGTTACATTTTGTACCCTGTGACCTTTTTTTTAATTTGCAGAAAGTGTGCTACTTATTTTATGTTTCTTTGTATGATGTGTTTGTGTTAAAAAGAACCTGGCATTGTAACGTATTTGTTAATCACCAATGAAAACCTGTTGAAATTAGTCGTACTTGGTATTCTGTGTTATGTGCTATAAATAAATTTGTATAGTTTGCAGAATTTGCAGTCTCATTCAACTTTTTTTGTTTTTCTGTATAAACTTCTATGCCTTTTTTGTGAAATATCCTTACATGCTATAAAACTGAGGTCATATTTGGAATCAGCACCAAAAACTTCTACAAATTGGTTAACAAACTATAGACAATTCATAAAAAGGTTTAATTTTGCAGCCTTGCATTTTGTATTACTTCAGAAATTATTGCTTATTGCTTTGACGACTTGCACAGCAAGATCAGTTTTAATTCCATATGTACTATTTAGTTGTTATTAAGTACAGATTTTTGTTTTTAAAGTTTTCCTAATTTTTACAGGTTTACAAGTTCGAGGGCAAACCCCAGCCTTGTCAAGCTCTAACCAGGTGCAGGCAGTATTGGAACGTAATTTGAACGATATTGGGAATTCAGTTACTTTTCTGAAAGGATTAGCTGAAGGTCTAAGCACTGAACTCGACACTCAAGCTCACCTAATTGACAGGGTCACTGAAAAAACTGAGAAGACTGACTTTAAGATTCAGCAGCAGAATCGTGACATGAACAAACTGCTGAAAAAGTAACTTTATATAAAACACTTTGAAATATGCATTCCAAGCAATTTATGATGTGGTTGAGTGAGTGTTACAGTGCATAATATAGAGTTTTGTTTCCAGTACCCTATCTGCATGTGGTACATAAATAATGAAAAGATACTATACAGTGGTTAAGTGTTGGAAGTATTGAATGTATTGCTTTGTGCTCCATAGTTTTTTTTGTAATCTGTGAACATAATTCATGTAAAATGTAAGCTTTCATAACGGTTTTTATATACCTAAGTAATATGTGATTTTGTATAGAGAACTTTTTATAGTTTGTGCACATGAGTAAATTAAAAGTAACTATGCTGTGGTAAAGTGTTCAGGTCAACAGTATGTGGCTTTGTGTCCAGTACCTTTTCTAGAATTTGAACATAAATAATTGAAAGCCAAGCTGCTGTAAAATGTTGTCAATGGTGTTTTGTGTACATTGCAGGCTCTAGTATGTACATACTATTAATATTTAAAAAAAAACTAAGTTGTTAGGTGTCTTATGTACATACAGTGGGTAAATTTTAATGTGGTGATAATAGGAAACTGTAATTTGGAGTTAAGTGATTTTAAATGTGTCCTGTAACACCTTTTATGCACACAGTAGCATGAAACTTGACAATACCTACAGGAATTTTTTTTTTATTTGCTTGTCAAAAATGTATCTATTGGACAGAAATACACCATGATTTTGCTCTTTTTCGGTTGCTAGGTTAGTATAATGGCAAAAAGAGCTCCAAACTATGTCAAACTGTTCGATACTTGGATCTCCATTGATCCTCTGCTTACTAATGAGATGCATGTTGATATTTTGTTGTCAGTAACTAAAAATTTTAGTTTACTAATATAGAAATCTGGCAATAATATATGGCTTTGTGTTCAGTGTCTTCTGAGTGTGTGCATATAAATTATTTAAAATAATTGTTGAGATGAGGTTATGTTACTCTAGGAATAATATTTTGTAGATTTTCATGTCCATTGCAAAACTGTTTAGAGATTATTTCAAGAGAATATTGTCATATTGTTATCCCTGTTGTACAGTAGAGCAACCTTAGAATATTTATCTAACATCAATGTTGCTGAGCAGCAGAAAGTTCATTATTTTATATTTGTTCAAAATACTGTCCAGCTCCGATGATAATTAATTTTTTTGTGATCTTCATACAATTTTTTGCAATTGGGGTATGTGGTATGACAAACATTATTAATATTGATGTAACCATAGTGAGCAAATGACGCCAAGTTAGTCTACTGAAAACTTTCAATAACATAAATAACTAGAAAATGTACAAAAATGTAAAAAGGTAAGTGGAGTTAGCTTGTGTTAACAAATATTTACCATATACAATATAATTCTAAAACAGTAGTAGTGTCACAATGCCTTACAAGATGAAACCAAAACAAGGTGTTTGGAAATTGTGGAAATATTAAATGAGAACTATTACACAAACAAAATGGCTGAAAAAGACTTTAACTCAGCACAGTGGACAGTATTATCAGGTTTCTAGCAATGAAAACAGATGTGACATTTTGGGAAATTATTTCTACAATTTTTTTTATCAGACACTCGAGCATGAAGTTCCTCTGACTGCGTGCCTAAAGACAAAACATATACTGTACCAGTTAATAGAAACTCGTTAGTTGTCAAAAGAAGCCTTCTATTATTGTGAGTGTTAATCTTGGTTTTTCATTGTACACATTTTTTTTTTCAAATACTATGTTAGTTTGTGCTGTCCTCATTCTTATCTAATTTTTCGCCATTTTTACACACCTGGTGTTTGTCTTTTTTGGCTCTGTCATTCAGGCTATAGCAACCTTATTCCCATTTTGGGAGTGAATGCGTATTACAAATTTGTTGGCAACAACAATTAGCTCAAAAAGGGTTGTGTATAACATATTTCAGTTTATAAAAACATTTTGTCTTAGGGTTTTTGTATACAGATAAATTATCAGTATTAAATTGTGTAAATAAGATAAATTTATTATATTTCAGTAATTAATTTTAAATTATAAAACTGTTCGAATACTGATATAGAAGTTTTTATATTGGATAAGTTCCAGGAACAGTAAATGAATTTTTTTGCTGTCCAGCAACTTTTATGTGTTTGTTGGGTGTAAATAAAATTTTGTTGGTTGGTAGTTTTTGAATGTGTAACCACTAGATTTCTGAGCATTGTGTTACTTATATAAAGTTTTAAATAATTATCACCTTTATTGTGGTGTATTATGTACTTCATATTTATTTAAATGTGTATAATTTAGTTCAAATATATTTTGTATCGAATCCAACAAATCTTCAGCCAGGCGAATGTATGATTTGTCAAGAATGAATTTAGCAACTTTGTATATTACTGTGAAATATATTTTGTTTGCGTAATATGAGAGTTAATTTTTTATAGTTTCGTGGTATTTTGGTTTATTAGCCACTGGGAATAAATCTTATTTTTATATTCCTGAGGCTGTGAAGTTTTCATTGAGTGTAGTTATACAATAAATTGGATCTCATCAGTTCATTAATCAAGGAACTTAAAAATGTTACTATAACAAACTATGTTAGATAATATTGTACAATTATAGGCTTATGTAGTTAGTATTATTTCTATTCAAATTTGTTTTAAGAAGTCGTGTACAGAAGCACAATTAATACATTGTGTGTATAATATAGACTGTCCCACTTGCCTTCTGTACATTCACAATAGTCATCTTTGATTCACAGTCACTTACATCACTCACGTTTGTAAACACAAACTGGTTTTTTATAGGTTTTTTTAGTCCAAGAAATTCTTTACTTGAGTTGGTTATTATCAGAGAAAAATGTTTTTTATGTAGTATTTTTATAAGGAAATGCTTTATGGAAAAATGGTGTGACCAATGAAAAGCTATGTTAAATGCAGCAAAGTGTTATGTTCGGTAATGTTATAACAGAGTTCTACTGTACTAACAATGAGATTCTGTATTAACTAGACAGTAAAACTTCTATAGTCGAGCCGCGCTTCTACAAGCCGTGGTTTCCGAGAATTTTGTCATAGTTGCGTTGTTGTCGTAATATCCCAACTACCAGAAATTTTTGTAAGTTTATGTTAAACTGTAATCGGTGAAGACCATTTTAAAGAAAGTAATAATGATTTCAATTAATAGGCAGAATTTTTGTGAAGAAATGGATACCAAACAATTCTATAATAGTACCTAGTTTCAAAAATTTTAACAGCAAGCACGAGCAGCGACTGCCATATTATGGCGTGTATAGGAAGCATTGCGTAACAATGCGCATGCGTAGATACTTCCTCATTATGTACTTGGTGGTGGAAGATGAATGACATCAGGGATCTAGATACGTACTAACAAACGCAGCAGTGGACAGCATGAGAACTAAGTTGCAGGTAGTATTTCGCTGTTCTGTCAGAATGCACTACTAGACATTTTTCAGGTTATTCTAGCACCGTGCTCTAGCGTGCATCATTTAATGAAAATGTATTACTAAAATGTTAACAACTTGCGCATAAAAAGACAGACGAGGTGAACGTCATGTGAGGCCTGCTTTTGCCGTACTATAAGTAGTAATCAGTTTGACTAGTGTAACATCCTTTTTTTTTGCGTGCGTGCTCTCATAACAATTCTATTCCTCATAGAGTACAGTGGTTTTTAAATGTGTTACAGTTGAATTTGGTGCAGTTATTTTCAAATGTATTCTGTGAGTAAACCAGAGCATCCATCAAAAATATACTTTTGGTAAGAATCTTGAAGGGGGAAAAATAAATGCTGGGGCATGTGTTGAATAATTTGTTCACTTGTCTGTTGGCCAGGTGGTGCATTTGCCAACAAAAATGAGTGATGCTAACATTGGTAGTTACTTTATTTTCGCTTGCTAGTTGTGATTTGTTTTTTGTGGCAGCACAAAGTTAATTTAAAAGCCAATATTCAGTAACAGAGTGGGCACATGTATCTGCAGTGACGAGGTCACAAGTATGCAATTGTATTCTGGTAGAGTGCCAGTGTCTGGCCTACGTTTTAAAGCTACCAAACCTAGATGGACTTTCTCTTAAGAAGCAATGCTAAAGCTAAACATGCTTGTTTTCCTATACAGCCCATCACCTGTGGTGTTTTTTTCTTTCTTCCCTTTCAGCTGTCGAAACAGATTCTTTACAGATCTTTGTTTTTTATTTTGAGAGAAATGTCACATAAATAAAAAAGGTAAGTTTGCTGCTAGGTTTGCACAGTGACTATCTCATGTTATCTCCTGGACATGGCTGGAAGTGGCAGGAAAACAGCAGAGAGAGTGTGTGTGTGAGCGCGTGACTTGCGCAAAAGGGGAAGAGATGGGAAAGAGACAGTCATCACATGGCTTACTTTGCTTCTCAAAACAGCATCGCTTTGATGTTGTGCACGTTGCATAACTCATTAGGCATGCGCTATAAGTGTATTCTAACAGTCTTTTTTTTTTTGGAACATTTTTGTCTTTTTTTTTTCTTTTTTACAACTGCAGATTAATGATTTACTGTAACCACGTATATTATTGCTGAATTCTAATAAACTTTCCTGCTTGTGATATGTTATCTTTTAAATTATTAAAATTATTTTGACAGGGTTTGAGAATACTGTCATAGCAGATATCGTAAGTGCGGGGCTGGACTGTATATAGTTACTCTTTATATCAAAAACCTTTGTGTAACAAAGTTAATATTTGGTTGAGCAAAAATTTTATACGAAACAAGACATTTTCACTTCTGTAACGTACTTCATTTTACCCCTTTGACAAAGAACCCCTTTACAGCAAAGTCATTGAGAAGTTTCAGTATGTTAATTTTTTATTCAATGTTTGTCTTGTTTTACACAATTGTATTTAAAATATGAATATTTTACTTACTGCTATTTTTAATGATTCTTGCAATGGGGGCGAATTACAAACTAAAGAAGTGTTTTGGATGTACGCCATTGCAGTTAATTGTT
This sequence comes from Medauroidea extradentata, assembly GCA_003012365.1. NCBI lineage: Eukaryota > Metazoa > Arthropoda > Insecta > Phasmatodea > Phasmatidae > Medauroidea > Medauroidea extradentata. The sequence continues at coordinate 4,943 of PNEQ01003174.1, read as the reverse complement.
GTGTCTCTCAGAAAACCAGAGAATATACTCTGACAAGTAAACAAAAGGACTTTGTTTGCAATTGGTAAACATTTAAAATTCCACAAGGAATTGTGTAGCTGCAAGAAAAATGAACACACAGGAGCACCCAGGCACAAAATAAAACCAAGAAAAAAATAAATAACTCTGATTATTCCACAAAAGTAATTCTGTCAAAACGTTACAACAAAAATTAATTACAGCAAATAGACAAAACAAACAACGAAGCTGGATGTAGACAAAACAGCAAACACAAATACCTTTAGGAAAGTGAATGAATACCAATTAAACAGTAACTGTGGGCAGTAAAAAAGAACTAACCCAATGGTCTCTGCCACTTAAATATTTTGGAGACTGCAATCTGTCCCCGTCTTCAGCGACATCATTGAGCAAAGAGGATTACAGAACGGAAACACTAATGTTGGACTGTTGGGCACTGTTTGCAGCACCCCTACAAAGTGTGTGACAAGTAACTTCATAAGCAAGGGTATTTTGAATCACTTATTAACGCATAAAAAGAATAATCACCATTTCAATTAGTTTGTGCCGAGTGCTTAATATAATCAATTCTATGATGAACAAATTGAATGATATTTCTAGTGCTTGTTAGACAAATATTATATTTAAGAACATCCTGAAAACATCTGCTATTGTAATTATACAGAACCTGGGAAAATTTACATGCTACGTAATAAAACATTTACCCATAAAATGTACATGTCTGTATGTAATTGAATAAATTTATTTATGAAAAATCATATATGGACTCTTTTGACTCGTAGCAATTATTGTAGGGACGACCCATCACGTATATTTTTGAAAGGTGTACTTTAAATTAAAATTACAACGAATGTCTATTTTTATATTGTGACACTTTTATGTTGTGGTGGGATCAAAGTTTGCATGCAATCCTTTGTAAACATTAACCCAACAACGAAGTGAAATGGAAATATTCCAATACCATAAAAAAGTAATTTAAATAATCCTAAATACTGTACAGTGCTTAATGAGCAAGTAATGGCTGGTGGAAACAACTTGACAGGGTCACATTTCTGTATCCATTTGTACATTGTTCAAATGCAGTGGAGTAGCATTTTCCCAGGCATGTTTGGCTAGCAGAACAAGCCTGGGACAATAGCCAAAGAGTATCTGCATTCATAGTAACAGAAATGTATTTACCCAGCAAAGCATAGAATTGAAAAAACACGTGGTTACCAATAACTAAACAAGAAGTAAATTTTAAACAGAAAATAATTAAGCTACAGCCATCATTGCAGGAAAGCATTGGCCAATAAAAGCAAACACTTACCTGCTGCCAAATCGGTGGATGGCTCAATCCTATTGGCCGGGATAGAAGAGGGGGTAAAGAGTACCATAATTTGGCATTTAGAGACTGCACATAAAAACTTGGGGTGCAACCTATACACGCAACTCAGGATTTATTTTTAATTTGGAGAAAACCCTTACTGTCACAATAAAATATTGCCGAAGGCCCTGCATCATTAGTAAATATCCTTCAACGTACAATTTTTGTTGTATTTGCTACTGTCTATACCAAAGATGTTAGAAGGTCTATACTTTCAATAACTGACCATGAAAATGTAACAAGTGATTAAGCAACAGAGTAGTCGGCAACCTCCGCCTGCGATGTTGCAACAGTACCACCTGCATGCAAAGTAAAGAAACACAAACATTGATGAAAATTATTTTTATATATCTGGAACAAAAATAAATGATACACTTACCGGTATTTACTACATGAACCATAAATTGTGAACTCTCGTTAAGCTAACAAAAAAGTATGCAGTAAATTTTGCTCGTCAAAGTTTGAAATGTTATTTATTTTCACTGTCGTCAGCAACTTCGTCAACACCATCATCTTTATCCCCCTCTTCCCGCATATTTTTTTTTACTAAAATTTACGATTTATGAAGATGCATTATTTCAGCACTAGGCATCGGGCCTCCATCGTCGTAACCAACCGTAACTAGCCTTGAATTCAGCAATGGAAATATTTTGCCTCGTTCGCAATTCTTCTTGCTTCAAACAAAAGCATTTCTGTAGTTGCAGAAAACACGTTGCGCCTAATAGCAAGCACATGCTGAAACAACTTGTCTTCAAGTTGTGGATATTTGCATTTCTTCACCCGCAAAGCAGATTTATGTTTAGGCAAACTTTCTAACATATATTTTTCTTTACACCAACGTCGAACATTTTTTTGTCAACACTGAATTGTCGTCCCGCCGCCCGTTTTCAATGTTCAAATGCGTAGCTTTGAACTTCCAATTTCAACTTAGCCATGTATAGCCTTGTGCATTACACATTCCTTTCCCATTGTCACTAACGTAAGACTCTATTCAAGATGTGCAAGAGATGAACTCAAGTGCCGGCGCAGTGACAACGGAGACTAGCAATGTCGTGCATGCAAAGTCATGTTAGTCATGCGCATATGTTTCTGCGGCATTGCCACGTTACCTACCATACATGAACACTCGGGCACACAAGTAAAAAAAATTCTTGTGCAGCCTGTACACAAGATTTTTATTTTTCCTATTTTTGAATATTAAATCAGTGGTGCGACCTAAACATTCATGCGGCCTTTACACGCCAAAATATGGTATATAAACATCTTGTTTTCTGGTGCCCATACTCAGTCTGCAGTTGCTCCTCGGACTGTGTACTCGCCTGAAGACTGGGACAGACTCCAAAACATCGTAAATTGTTGTGCTGCAAAGAGAACATTGTGTTTGTCTGTGTTCATCGTTTTACTGTCCAGAGATTGTTTGTTATCTTCAATGTGTCTGTTTTTCTGCTGTGTCATCTACAGCCAGCTTTTTTGTTTTTTTATCTGTTGTAATTGTTTTTTTACCTAACTGGCTGATAGAATTTCTATTGTGGAATTACCTGAGTCATTAATTTTTCTTTGGTTTTTATTTTTTGGTGCCTGGGTGCTTGTTTGTGTTCACTTTTCTTGTAACTCACTAATTCCTTGTGGAATTGTGTGTGTTTTCCTATGTTTGTCAGTTGCAAAGTACTTTTGTTTATTTACTTGTTTGTGTGTATTCTCTAGTTTTCTGTGATATGTTTACTTGTTTGTGTGTATTCTCTTGTAGGTATGGGCTAAATTGTTATATTCTGATAACGTGTTATCGTGATCCCGTTACAGCGTGGAAACAGGTTACAGTAACCTGTTATTTTTAAAACAGTTAATCCTGGACTTACGGTAATAGCGTCCTCGCTAAACACTTGCTGTTAATTTTACCTACTGGCGACTTGGAACATTATAATAACAGTTACCATTGAGGAGGTGGTTACTGCGTCCTCATTGAACTGTATACAGCGGTTTCCAGTTACCAACTATGTGTTTAAACTTCTGTTACAATTATTATTTAGAACTTATGTAGCCTACATACAATCACGACTAGTCTGTTAAAGAAAAATACTACCACTAATAGCTCGTTATTAGTCTTTTACTTGTTGCAAAATGCTTCCATGCAAAAACATGACATATTACTTTTAAATTCGCCTTCCAAATGAAAATGAACGGAAAATATAGTATCTGCCTGACATACGATACTATCTCGTAACTAGAGAACAGGGAAATCTCGCTTGCGAAGCAGAACCTAACCGACAAGAAGTGACTAGTTGACAGATAACTATGAAAAGGCTGTTATCGCTCTGAAGCATGAATACGATTTCATTGAAGTAACAGGCTGTTCCGTCCCACGCAGTTCCAGGGGGCCGATTAAATATCGCTTTTGAGAGGTGCAGCGCAAAATTTGCACCTGCGCTGCGTTGCTTTGGTATTAAATATACAAATACGCAGGTGCAAGTGGTCACGTGACGGCGCAAAGTGCCTGAAAATCTGCGACTAGCAAATGGCTCGACGCAAGTATATCTGCGCCCTTCGCGCATGCGCATTGGACAATTTTTGGGTGTGTGAAAGTGAATTAACATGAAAGTTGGTTATCTTTATGTGTATCCAGTGTTCTATGAACTTTAATTATTTACGTTTTTGTGTAAATATTTCGCAATTTCAGCTTTTTATAGTTACGCAGTACAGTAGAAGTACGGAACTGAAATGGTTTTTTTTTACTAAATAATCAATTAAAAATGGGCAACGATTTATTATCCTTTCCGCCGAATATATTTTGAGGGCATTTTTCCGTGGTACACGACGATAAAGTAGAGTTGGTTTGTTGATGAGGTTATTTGTGCCCTTAAAAACTTTGCCTAAAATTTATGCAGATGATAATGTAAATAAATAGCGAATATGTTTTGCAAGTACCTGTTTGGCTAATTGCTTGGAACATTGATATTAACATTACCTCTCTATTTTCCTTGCTTGGATGGGTGGTTTCAACATCACAACTACCTCGTCGACTTGTTTCCACATTACACGTGTTTTATATTTAAGAGTGATGCTGTTGGGATTCTCTTTATTTCATAAAACGGGAGGGCTATAATTTTAGTTTTAAGTCTTTCACGAGACTTGTTGTCTACACATATCACACCCTATCTCGGTGAACATTGAACTTACAATCATGTAGACCTAATTAATTTATTGCAGTACCTATAGTTGTACAAAAGCCACTCGTATTCACTACACATTAGCAATGAATTATTTAGAAATAATCAACATATCACGATTTGATAATTTACGACTCACTGAAAGACGATTGCCACATGTATAACCCACCTAGGTAATAGGCCTACACTCACAAACACCATGCCACACAAGTTAAATTAACTTACGTGAATTTCTAAACTAGGTCACTCAAATTAACACCAGTACAAATATAAAATGCATACATAATATTTGCCCTAATCGCGTCACACGTCTATCAATTTAGGCACTTTATTTTCCGTTAGCAACTTATATAATTATTTGAAAACCGGGTTACAGACGAAAACCACTCTGATGT
>PNEQ01003173.1:0-17133 GCA_003012365.1 Medauroidea extradentata | reverse complement strand
CCCAGCCAGTAGGTATTTCTCACACAATGACAACACAGTTCAGATTGATTGCAGAATGTGAATTTAATTTTTGGAGGCCATTTGCTGGACATGGCATATTACTAAAATAATATTTAATACAAAAGAAGGACTTCCTGTGATGAATGGAAGTTGTTTTATCCTGAAACATATAAGATTAATTGGGTACAATCGTTAATTTTAAAAAAAATATTGGTTTGTTTGGTTTATTTAAAAAAAAAACCTGGTTTAAACATGATTTAAACCTAGGTTTAAACCATGGTGGTTTAAACCAGCCAACCCTGCTCGGAAGCGCACAAAATGGTGGAAGAAAATTCCCAAAATTTGGTGAAGTTACTGCAATTTATTCACAACACTTTACTGAAATGCGAAAATAAAAGCACACATTTACAATAGAACAAAATGAATTTGTACACAATGCGTGTTCAAAATCTATAGAAAATAATTTGGATATCAACTTTAAAAAAATATTTCCTCTACAAAAAAAATTACGTTTTTCTGTTGGTGACAACATGTTTGTTGTCGCTTAACAAAAATACGGCAATGTTTATGTTAACACACACAACCTACAGTAGCCTACGTAAAACGTTTCTTAAAATAAGATGAACGATTGCCAAACATATTACGTTTGCCCGTATTTTGACAACGGTAAATGTTTGCCTAGTGCGGTTATGATACGTTGTTTACACCTATTTGTTTCGAGAAATGTATATGAGCGTGGTATGAAAACATAAAATGAAAGTTAACTTATTTTTGTTGTTGGTGAAAATGTCTGAACGATCAATGCGGGAAATTTATGTATAAATGAACTATCCATGTGGGTTTATTTAACATTGTTTATATAGGCAATTTGTCGGGACCGTGAAAAGCGATCAATGGATCCGGAAAAACGGAAGAAACGGGAATGATGCAACGAGGTTCCACTGCTTGCATGTTTGCAGCTGAGTATCAAAACGTCACCATATAACAAAATATTAAATTTGAGGTACTTGAGAACCTAACCTCTTGATTTAACATCGTTCGTATAGGAAAATGTGACTTAATATAAAGTTGTTTTTTTCTGGAAGATATAACATTACAGGACCACTTGCTGCACTTAAGTAGCATTCATTGATAACGTCTAATGTTTATACTAACAAGTTAAGAAATAATTGGTATTTCATTTACTGGAACAGTTATTTCTGCATAATGCTAAAGTTCTTGCTTTTGCTTTCAAATAGTTTGGACATATGCTGCAACACCTCTTGTCCACCACATTGTACAGTGAAGTATCTGGCTTATCCAATTTGGAGTGGGATGCTGTAGAAGTTTGCAGCAACTTCATGACACACTGGTAAGTGCATTGCTTTATTCAGAAATAAAGTTGTAGTATATTGTGCATGTACATATGTATGCAGTAGAGCTGGTGCAAGTGTTGAAGTTTGAGTTTAGACAGCACAAAGGAGAAACATGTAATTTTGTTGACCCCTCCAACCATCCCTATAATCAATGTTATTTAAATTTTTTTTCTTCTCTACATTCCTATTACCACCAATTCACATTAATGCAATATACCGGCAATAAATGTGTATTGGTGAATTATTAAAGTTCATGCAATTCTTACAGAGGAAGGTTTAAACTGTGAATTACAAGATATTTTTTATTGAATTTGTGCAATGGCTCTGGAATTTGACGTGACTGGTGGAAGAATCTGGTAAAATTAATTTTGATGTAGGCTTATCATGGTTTAGCAATCATTTTGTGGCAAAAAACCTCAGCACCCTGAGTTGCAAAGTTAATGCTGTAATAAATAGGCCCACAAAGCAGCACTTATACAATGTTTGCATTTTCCTTCCTTCTCCACAAAGTCTACAAAGCTCCAAGTGTAAAATAGTGAACCACAGTCTGGGTAATAGAAGAATCAATACAATGTGTGAGTTCTTTTTTTGAGGTAGTGTCACATTCCACCACAAAAAAAAGAAGAAGAAAAATAAAGTTGTGTTCATTCCATTCTCCAAAAGTTGTGTTCATTCCATTCTCCAAAAGTTGTGTTCATTCCATTCTGCATGAAAGAGGCAAAAGAGAAAGCCAGCCACGCACTGCAACTTCTGTATTTTATTTTCACTTCTAACAAATTTAAATTACCGTGATAGTACCACTTGCCATAATGTTTTCGCTTTAGGGCAAGTAATTTAGTTAAACTATTATCAGAATATATCATAATCCGTACGTATAATGACTCATGTTCTCTTTGGCTAACATATGCAGAACTCCACTCCCCCCTTTCCCACCTTTTCAGCAATGTTGTGACGAGCCTGCGATTGGCAAACAGGAGATATTTTCTTGATGGAAGTCTCTCTCATAATGTTTTCCCATTTATAAAGTAAAAATTTTTTGGGTCCCTATCGAATAACAGGGTTTTACTGTACATTGTGCCAGTTAAGGAAATTTATAACATACAAAAATATTCTGCACTGTAAAAGATAAATTCTTTAGCAACAATTAATGTTCTAGTTAATCAGTTGCTGACCTACAAGAATGGTAATTTATAATGACAATGTGTTACGTCAACAGTGCTGGGTTTTATGGCACAGGGTATATGAGCCAAGTGTGCTGCAGTCGCTGAGTGGTCACTACGACACTGCAGAGCCTCTGCCTCAAGATGTGGTGGACAAACTGTGCAAGTTACGTCAGCACATGGCTGGGTATAACTTGTGTCAGGAGCTGTACTTGGCCACACTGGACCTACAGCTACATTATAGGTAAGGCTACACACTTGTTCAGCATTATCTGTACAGACTGCATAACCATAAAAACATACCGGTTCTGTCTTGTGACTACTCAAACACTTGTTTTGAATCCATGTCTAGGAACGTTACTAAGGCAACCACAGCATGACCTGCCCATATATAGCATAATTTAAATTTGAATTTTAGCTTCTTTATCGGATTGTTAATTTAAAACTTGATACAGTAGTGTGTAAAGAATAAAATCAAGGAATTAATACAGTTCAAGAGGAGCTGAAATAATCAGATCACTTGTTAATGATTTTTTATTAATATGCATATATATATAACCTAATAGAAAAATATAATTCTGAAAATTTTGTGAGTTCATTAACCCTCCAACTGAACAGCACAGCCTTGTGTATGTTCTATCGTTGGCTACTTTTTCATCGTTGGCTACTTTTTCATGGGTTGCAACTTCCGTAAGTGGTCAATTATGCACCTGACAAGGAGTCATTGTGTTTTTTCATGCTGGTTTTGTGATTTCTGTTGTAAGGATGTCACAACGCCCTACTTTATTCACAAAGCGAGTGAAGATGACCAAAATTTTATAACATTGGATAGTACACTGCATTTTTTTTTTAACATACTTCTACTTCATGCTAATTACCAATAAAAAAACACATTTATGACAAATAAATTACATATAACCTAAAACTTGCATAAATATTTACCCTTTTGTCTACAAAAAATAAGGAGAATAAAATGCTAAAGCGTAAATATCTTAGAGAACGCTTGGCATACCTTAGAGAATGCTTGGCAACACATGTTCGACTCATATTCAGGATAAAAGGTTGGTTTGAATCCAGCCAGTTGTACAAGAGGGATGTTTTTAATTCCTCATGTGGATACAGTAATTTAGTAGACCCAATACTTCACAATTAACCATACATTAAATATGTACCTGGATAAGACACCAGCAATATACTATTACATCCAGTGGAATTGCCTTTTAAACATGGCACAAACAGCAAATTGGTAACTATTTTTTTTTTTTTTTATCGAAAAAGGTTACAACAATCAGATACAAATTGGAATCAGAGTTGTTGCTCCCATCTGTTGAGAGAGAGAATGGACCAATCTTTAGACTATTTACAACTTCATTGGCTGCTTCTAAAGCCATTTCCTTTAATATGCACTTAGCTTTAGTATGTCTACATGTACACTTTTTCCTGTTTCAGACATGTGAAACATTTTTCTGAGCAATGTACATGCATGGTCAGCCACACTAAGTTGAACATTATGTTCCACCAAGAAGGAAATAAAAAGACACTCTGCCTTCACTACGTCTAAGTCAGCGTCCATATTATTCTTAGTAAAATAATTGTGGTTACTGTCTTGAGATTTTATGTTGTCCACATGTTTGGCACACACAACATAATTGTTGATATCATTTCTTCCACATTGCACAAAACAAACTTACACCTTTCTGTGACTTTACAACACACTGAAATTCAGCAGTGTAAGCTACCATATATGCTTGAAAATACAGTAGAACCCCGATTTAACGAAATGCCATGGGATCCAAAAATGTTTACTCTAAATCGATGTTTCGTTAAATCTGACTTCACCCCCCCCCCCCACAAAAAAAAACCTAAAAAAAAGTTAAATCCTCAGGCACGATTCATTGAAATTTAACGTAATTTTAAAAAAGTATATTCGCTCAAAACAATAACAAAACACATTTACCGCAACTGGTAAGCCACAGCCATGGAAAGAAAAAAATTGGCGAAAAAACTTCCAGTGGAACGCTTGGTGAGTGTGTGCATGATGAGTTAGGCCGTCCTTGCGCGCGCTATCAACATATGAGAAGTGATGACTAACACCGCCGAGCCGTCAATATTTCCGTCTCTCTCGGGCCCGCTCCAACAACAAAATTAAGGAAAAAATAGTAAAAAATTTTTTTTAATGAAAACTGAATTAAAACAACGGTAAAATAATAATTAAATATGCGCGACGGCAATGGCCTTCGCAGCTTGTATGCGTGTTGGTCTGCTCGCTAAAAATGCTTTGAACTCAAGCTTTTTTTTAGCATCGGAAAAACAAATTATTTACGTTTACGGTAATAAATTAGCTGTAAAAAGTCTGCATAAATAATATTACGTACTTTTTTGTAAACTCTCTTGTTTTATCACGGGACGCGAGTGTAAATAATCACACTGCGCACCACTGCATTCTATCAGTAATAGAATTAAACCATAGAGCACGCGACACTGCAGCGTATTCTAACGGAGACACGAAGCACTATCTGTGAATTAGTTCTTGTGCTGTCCACTGCCGCGCTGTGGAGACTGGGTACCTAGATACTCGTTCACTCGCCAGCCGCCAGGATGAGGATCTAGGCGCGCGCTTGTTGTGCAACACAGCGTCGCCCACTCGGCCGCGCTCGCACTTGCATATCTCAAAATGACTCCTGCAGCCAAAGCTTCCAAGGAATTTTTTTTGTTTCTCGACGGATGGTTTAAGCTTTTCTACGGAGAAATAAGTATATACTACAGTCGGTGCTAGTATTTTTAAAAGACTTAACTTACAATTAATAGTCGATTTTATCAAAGTCAGTTACTTATTTAATATATTTTTTTGTTATTTTCTGAAGGTTCCTAAAAATCCTTTAGTTAAATCGCTGTTTTCATTATTCCCGAGTTCGTTAAATCGGGGCATTACTGTACTTTTTTTTATTGCTCATTGTTCAACCGATAGCATAAATTGACCGCATGGAAACAGTACAAAATTTTGCAACACAAATTCTTTAAACGAAACATACGTTTATTCTCAACACGTAAAAGAATTGCTAACGTAATTTACTACCTGAAAACTCTGATAGCGCTCTGGAAATTCTAAAAACACAGCTCATAGGCACAAAAGAAATACCATATTTGTGTACTCAATTCTAAGAAATATTTTCTCAAAAAAAATTTGTATTGAAAAACATGGGTGCATTTTACAATCAACTGCCAATGTTTTTTATGGTAAAAAAAGGGACAAGTTTTTTTATTTTTATGCTTAGTATCCTTATGTTTTTGTTGCACTGTACTTCCTTTTTGCTACAACTATTTTAATAAAAACAATTAAAAATCAATATAAGTTATTAACACGTCCAGCTGAACATACCAGATGGAAAACAATGCTTGCAGCACATTTTAGGCCTATAAAAATTTTATTCCTTTACCTTATTTAAAGTATGCATTATAATTGATATAGTATATTTTGCAGTATACAGAAAAATGTTGATTTGCTTTATAAGGTGAAATCATGACTTACAGTAAATATCAAGCAAATTCTAAACACGTGCACACAAACATTGTTCACCGTGATTGCTAGCTTGCACTTATTCAGTCATATTTAGTGGGTATGGTAACAACACGCTTTTCGCTCATCTTGCAGGTAAAGAAACAACTAAGTGCATGTGGCATACGGAACAGCTCTGTTATGTAGTGCCTAAAGCATCAACTGCATGCTATACAGATTATGATAGTAATATTTGTTTTGGTGCTAATTAACCGTACTTTCGTTTACAATGGCCGAAAAATGTGTGCATTACTCTGCCTCATTAAAACAATAAGTAATTGTTTTCCAAAAAAAAAAAATTAGAAAGCAGCGGGTTCACATTTTGTAATTAACGAATGTAATGTTTTGTTGTTTGAAAAAAGATCGTCGTGCAATAGTTGCATCCAGAAATTCAAGGAAGGATTTTCAAGGGCTCAAACATGGCAGTTTCCCAGAAATTGAAAAGGAGGTGAAAAATTTCCTTGTTGCACAAGGGATGGTGGCTTCATAATGTTGGGACGTGCCCTTAAGGGCCCTGTAGCCATGAAGGCGCGACTCGTTACAAAACACCTTAAGTCTATCAAAGGCCCTAATACAAACAAAATATTTCAGCACGTCACCTAGAGGAGGTTTTTACTGATGTGATCCTAAACAAGTTAAATTAATTTGGCGACAAATTGTAATTTTGAAAGTATATATTTTATGCATGCATACCAAGTCTGTACAAAAATTACACCAAATTTTAATTAGAATATAATCTGTAAAATATGTTAGCTCTATTAACTTTTAACATATCGTAACAAAAGTCTGTAATAAATATTACGTTTAAAGTCTATGGCCGAGGTGAGTCTGATATCTAATTTTACGTTTCCTGCCGCGATTGTCGGCAATAAATACATACGTTGACGCCTACCTTATGATCTTCGCAATCGTTGGGGCCCGTAACTCCGTGCAAGACAAACAGCCGATTCTCCACGGAACTTCTGTATGACGTAGGTAACAGCTGCTTCCCAATACAACTCGGCGGTGTTGGTGCTGGCCGTCCCTCGACGTCACTCACTGCGATCTAGGCAGTTTTGAAAATTCTTAAAGTGGATATTTCCATGGTACCACTTATTGCCCAGAACTTTCAGCAACTAAAAACTCTCGTCTTCATGCACTAAACTACGGAGCGTAATTTTGCACATAGCAGCACTCCAAGTACCCTTGTGCATGCCGACTATCACAACTTGCATTATACACCTTCTTATAATGCACTGCATTTGAAAATATACTGCAACGTCTTGCAAGAAAATCAATTCTTGTTGCCATCGTATTTTCAAAGCTTTTACAAGTTCAGTCCAGTTAATTTCCCTACACATCCATCTTGCCTGACATCTGGTTGTCGACTCTTTCTGCCACTTCCAGTGACGTCAGACTCAGCCCCATTTCGGGAAACGGGCTAACAGCAGTTTTACAAATATCAATAAATAATTTAATATACCATTAATAACAATAAATATTACAGCGTATATATACAATTATTAGAGATGATGGTATATCACGAAAATGTTTTGTGTCAACATAGCCTTGAAAACACTGACACAACGTAGCTGTCTGCAGACAATAACATGCATTAAATATTAAAATAGCGGCATTCTTATTGGCTCAATCAAATAGGGCAGTAGCTCCACGTACAAGGAAAAGCCAGTAATCTTTTGATAAGTTGAACGTATGTTGAAGCCTAGCAAATAGTCAAGTTTTCCCGCGATAAACCATCATCTCTAACAATTATGCAAATATACTAAAATACTTAATATCACAGTGGCTACCAGAGCCACTCATAGATATTAATTTAAAAAATGTACCGTGAGACATAAATATGTCTCAATGTCTTGCAAAGTAATCAAATTGAAAGCGATGGAGATTGCAACGCGACTTGGCATCACACTGCACCAGTTCAGGTCAAGTCGTGGATGGATTGTTCGGTTCATGAAAAAGCAAGGATTTTCAATTCGTTGATGCACATAAAGGGTAATAATTCTTTAATATTATTTCTCTAAACAGGTTTCAATGTTGCACATTAGATACCAGTACCATAATTTTGCTAAAGAAATTTCTGAAAAGCAAGGTGCGTCTTAGAATTGATGGCGTTTTAGATTCAAGTAAATATAATACATGTTTTGGAGAACATCGCCATAGTAAACAACGGACAATTGATAACTGTATAGAAGGCCTTTTAGTGGCAGCCTACACAACTAACATGCATGTACTGTGGGCGTAATTGTGTTTTGATTTTACATGTATTCAGTGTCCTTACTTTTAACAATAAGTTTTCAGATAAATAAAGTTAAAATAAAGCTGAAAGCTTTATACAAGAGTCGACTACCGGTATAAATTTAACTCAATTTTACTTTGTACGCAGAATAGACATACTGGACTTAAAAATGAATAATAAAAAAATCTGAAAATATTTCCAATTCTTTAAGAAAACACTTGTCCGTAAACCATAAAAAGCAACACATTTCCGTACATTCTATGGACAAATCGTAAAAGTTGGCAGCTATACTTTTATGTTTATTTTTCTGTTTAGAATTACCTCTCAAAACTTGTAAAATATTTTTCACATGCACATTTTGTTTGGAAACAAACTTTTTTTTTTAATCCAACTTATTTCATGTCTCCAAATTTTAGTTCCTGTTAACTGTTTATTCAGTACAAATTCCCTAAAGTATTTTGCAACATTTTTTCATTGTCCTGTGAAAGATGAAAGTGCTTGTCAGTGCCTGGTGGTTGAAACATACCGTGTGTGTGTGTATGTGCTGAGCAGGAAGGAGTTCTGGCTAGACATTATAAAAGAGTTGTGGCCTCAGTACTCAAACTTTACACTGGAGAAGTGTGACTTCCACCCATGTTCCTTCATGGAGATCTTCTGTGATCAGTGGGGTGCTGCGTATTACTGCCACCTTTGGTCTCGCATGGTCGCAGCTGATGCCTACAGCTCCTTCAGGGAGGCGGGAACAAACAGTCCTGCAGAAGTGGCTGCAATCGGCAAGAGGTGAGCAGTTGATAAGTACGTGCTATAAAGAAACCTCAAAACGTTGTCTACAGTACCCTTAAGGGGGAATGTTACACAATTTTATTGTATTTTCAGTTTTTGAGCCATAACGTTTATTCAAAATATATTATCAAAATTTTCTCTTCGACAAAGCATGGACTATATTCTTGGTAAACTATTTGACATAAGTAATAATGGAATCTTTCATCAATTTGTCATGTAGAATTATTACAAGAGAATTATAGACTAACTTTCAAGAAGTATCTTGCAATGATTCTGCGTAGCAAATTAATGAAAGATTCTATTATTATTTATGTCGAGCAGTTTACCAAGAATATATCCCATGCTTTGTCGAAGAGAGAATTTCGATGATACAGTTTGAATAAATGTTATGGCTCAAAACTGAAAATACACTAAAATTGTCTAACGCTCCCTCTTAAGGCGAGTACACTGTATAAGATTCCGCACTAGCCTCACAAGGTCCGTCATACCAGCCGGTACATCAGCCATAACGGTTGCCCCCTAGATTGGTGCTTGAGGTTTGGTAATTGGACCTGGTCTATTTTCTGTACTGGATTTCTTAACTGACAAATCACACTGCAGTGTCAAAGTGTGGAGCACTCCACATGGCAACTGCCAGAAAGAAAGGAATGTAAGTCAAAAGTGTCACCATCAGAACATAAAATTGTTTACCTGAAGTTGAAAATCACTTGGATGGTTTTAAAATATGACAAAATTCCCGACTCTCATTTATATTTTACTTTAAGTCACAAATACTAATACAGCAAAATTTATTAAAACCAACACAGCTATTCTCAAACATGTATATGAAATTATAACTCAGGGGTGTGTGAGATTGGATTTTTTTATTTTACTTTTTTTTATACTTCCAGCAAATTTTTGTATGAGAAACAGTTATTTCACATGGGAATCTGGACACAGTTGAGAAAATACACAATAAAGCAGTACATAATGCTTACCTGTATATTTTAATTTTAATCTCTCAGTTTACAGAAAAAATAGACTATACAAGCTAAAATAGTAGAATGAATTGCAAACGAAGCAATACATTCAATAATATAGAAATAATCAGTATCACTAACATTACAAATGTTAATACCAGAACCGGAAGTAATATTCCTAAACTTCAAAGAGAACAAATTTCCACTACATCATTTCAAATATACGGACTACGGTAGAAACCCGATTTTACGAGGCCTCATGTTGGCTGACCGTGCAAACTAATTTCATGCAATTTTGACCCCCCAAAATTGCATAAAATACAAGGAGTTTTCATGTTAAGTCAGCTTAAATCATCTTTAATTGTAAAATCAGCATATTTTTTAAATGTAACCTTAACAGTTTCGAAGCGCGCATAGGCATGTGAGTAACTTAGCTGCAAAAAAAATTTTGATGAAAAGTACGGAAAAATGTTTTGTACATACAGGCTACAATGAATTTTTGTATTTCTGTATATACTACCTGACTTTTAATGCTAGTGTGCAGGCCAGCCAGTGTCAGTATCTAGGTAAGGGGTACGGAAGGAATGATGCACGCAGCAGATTAGTCAAGAAGGGGGACCTTAATGGCCAATGTTGGCGTCAAAGTAGGGAGGACAACACATATGGCTACCTTACAGAGTGCCTTTGGCCTCCCCAGTGTGTTACAGTGCTGGAGTGTCCTGGCATTGAGAACTACAGCAGCCCGGGAGTGTAGGCAATAGGCATGTTTGTTTGTTCTCAAGATATGCCAAAATCCCCATCCCACTTATTGTGTTTAGTTTTTCGTGTAGGTTTATGCAAATAATTGTTTTACTTTGAATGTAATATTAACCATGTTAGTTTGGATTTTTGTTTGACAGTGAGGGAAAATATGAGTCAAGCAATTGCTAGATAATCGTTTCTGTGCAAAATGCATAAAAAAATTACTAAAAATATTATTTTATTGGCATTGCCTGCACGTATTACTTGTAACAGCGAATATTTACTTCAATTGAAGTGCACTAAGAGGCTGTGAGTGGAACAGCTGTTACAGTTCAGTAAACTCTTGGATTGTACAGCATGCAATTAAAAGTAAATATTAATTTTCTCCTTGTCTGTCATAATTTTACAGTGTAATAAAACATACTAAATTATTTCCTCTATTATATTAAATTTCCATTCTCTTTTTTTTAATATTATTTTTAAAAAATGTTCACTGTTCCCGAAAATCTGTCCATACGAGCGAGGTGTCCGTATCAACCGAGTGCTGTACAAGCGGGGTTTGGGTGTATATTAAATAAATATCAGTTCTGCAGTTTAGGGGTGTGCGAATATTTGAAATTTCTAATATTTTTCGGATAGTAAATGTGTATTATTAAAATTTGAGAAACGAATACCAGATTCCCAAATTTCAAAGTATTCGAGCAATTTCAAACAATTTCTTAAAATAATCTGAGCGGATAACAAGGCTATTTCTACTTACAAGCTTAACACAATGTAACTGTTTTTTTACAGTTTTCGATAATATTTAAAGGTAAAAATAAATATAAGGAAAATAACTGACAATAACTGATATTTTCAACATAAATATGTATTTACATATTCACGTGTGGCGTCACATATTTTGTGGCCGTAGATATACTAGCGCAAATACTCATTTGTCATTGTATACTTTGCACTCAAAGCGTAGCAATACACGCTAACGGAACATCTCAATGTATACAAGATCGCGGCAGTGGTGTAGATCGCGGCAACGAGAGTTCGACATCTACCTAGTTACAGTGCACACATCTATGAAAAGTTGTTTTAACGCCGGTTTTTTACGTTCGACGCTGTTTATTTACTTAAAATGTGTGCTGCGGGGAAGATAATAATTACTTTTTTTTGTTGAGTAAAGAAACAAAACATATTGTGGATCGTTAGCAATGTCTCAAGGTTGCTTAGAAAAATTGTTCAAAATTAAATCATCTGTAAAATGAGTCCAAACACGATATAAATCAGATAAAATTGACCCGTAAAATTAACTACTATCTTGCCTTTATTCAAAATTTAAATTTTAACTGTTAAGTTAAAATGTTAATTTTGCTTCCAGCATCCCCAAGCAATATGTTGGATCCCGCCGTATACATCCTTACATTTGATTAAGTTAGCGTGATTAAATTGTTACAAACAAAAATAATCTTAATTAAGAGAGAGAAGAAAAAAAATTAAATTATATGATAAGGAACCAAGTATGGGCTACGTGCATTGCACATCACAACTTGAAGAAATATTTCCAAGAAGTTGAAAAAGCACGTCTCACAAAAATGAAGTGTAAGCCATTCTGCATCATTCAGCAAGCATGTCAAGATATGTTGATGCCTGTGAAATTGAACATTTTTCTGTCTGTTGTCAAGCTGTTGCAACCTTTTTCTTATAAAATATAAAAGTGATGCATCACTCCTACCTTTCCTAGCTAAAGACTTGAGAAAAATTGTTGTTAGCTGCTTACAGAATTTCAGTGTCACGAAGAATGAGACATTTTAAAAATGTCAACTTCATACCATGTTTCACTTTTTCACTTTAAAGATAAAAAACGTCTGTTCAGTTCAAGCAAAATAAGCTTCGGGTTCGTTACAGATAGGCTGATAAAAGAACTGGTTAAAAAAAAATGGAATTTCAGAAAGAGAGATGCTGAACTTGGATGTGAAACAAATTTTGTTTTCTTGATTGTTGAAAACCTAGTTGGCAAGACCCCATTAAATATGCCTTTGTTCGAAGCCTTTAGTGTCTTGATACTAGATTCTTAGTAACTAATGCAACAGCTGCTATAAGAAAATGAAACAATTTCTTATGATTCTTGTCAATGCCAGAAAACTCCAAGGAAAGGTGTGTGATGAAATTTTACTTAATTATCAAGAATTCCTGACAAGTGCACAAGAGAACAGAACCGTATTCAGTGCTGTGACCAGTTGTAAAAATGCTTTTAATTTTCTCACATGGGCAAGCAGCTGTCGAACAAGGATTTTCTGTAAATCGCCATCTGGAAGTAGAAAATCTGAAAGAAGAGTCATATGTAGCAAAGAGGTTAGTAATTAAAGAGGTAAAAAAATGGCGGTGGTATTAAAAATGTGTGCCTAAACAAAGAATTGAGGTCATCTATATTTGTAGCTGGAGCTCGACAGAAGTATAATGTTGTACTTACAAGAAGAACGCGAAGAAAATTAGTAAACACAGAAAAACAAGTAGCTTCGACTTCAACAATCAATTGACAGCCTTAATAAATCTGCTGATGACTTGTCTGAACAGGCAGAAAAAACAGAAATTCTATATCTGATCATTCAATCAAATAGTTTAAGGAAGACTGCAAAAGAAAAATCGTTTGAACTTCAAAAGTTAAGAAAGATTCAAGAAATGTATGAAAAAATTAAATGCAAATAGCATGGTTTAACTTGTTACAGTTTATTGTACTGTCTAATAGTGAACTTATTTTTACAGTTAAATAATGTTAACTTTCTTGCAACAGAAAGTGGGTGAAGTGGTACTGGTACAGTAAGTAAGATGGATTAATTATACATGTCTTACCTGCATTTTGTCTATGTGTGCTTGCACATGCCAAATCATAAAATATGTTGAATGTTACAAATTTAATACTGTGCCCTTGACAATTTTAAGGCACAATTGTGTCTAGAAAGGGTTAAAATTGTATGACTTGCATAATTGAACATTGTACTGTTACGAACAAGAAAGGCTACTTCACGTGACTTTCGAAGTTTAATGACTTTGTTCGTACTCTTTGATTATATGTAATTCTGTATCAATTTGTTACGATTGTGTAGGTACTCATTTTAAGGTGATGACTGTCTTTTATTTTGTTAGCTGTTACTTTACTGTGTGAAACAAGAATAAATAATACAGTGGAACCCCTGAATTACACCCCCTGA
This sequence comes from Medauroidea extradentata, assembly GCA_003012365.1. NCBI lineage: Eukaryota > Metazoa > Arthropoda > Insecta > Phasmatodea > Phasmatidae > Medauroidea > Medauroidea extradentata. The sequence goes on along the minus strand of PNEQ01003173.1, from coordinate 3,143 downwards.
TTCTACACTTTCCTGCCATTTACACTGTTAGTATTTGGTCCCAATTAATGATTATACATTATAACCTTCCTTCTGATTACACTTTCCTGCATTTTACACCATTTTTTACTGGTCTCTTGAGAAGTGTAATTCAAGGGTTCCACTGTATGTGCTTTACTGATACTTGATTCTTGAAAAAGAAAAGAAAAAATTTTTTTCCAGGGTCCTTGAAATTTGTGTAAAATTTCCTTGAAAGTGCTTGAAATTTTTTAGCTTAAAAGAGTGGGAAATATTTTAACTCCTCCCTTCTGTTTGTGGAGAATTTTTTGTACTACTGCTGAACGAACAGTAATTTACTCGTTATGCTACATATTTTCATGGTGATGTAACTAGCATTTTCTTACAGCTCATTTAAAAATGTTCTTCAATAAAAATTATGTACTTTATTAAAAGGACAACCAATATTGTAAAAACTAAACTATTTAAACCTACGTAACAACTGCAGTACAAAGAAACGCCCACATTTAACTGCATGCTGTAATTAAGGTAGTGTCCCAATTGGGACAATGCTCTCTTAAGTTATAAACACATCAAATATATTTGTAGGCAATTCAAATAATAATATTAACCTACCAGTGCTGTATTTCAAGCAGCAAACAACTATTTATAGGTGATGGTGTGATTTTGTATTTAGTGTATTTAAACGTATATTAGGGCAGAAAATGTTTACACAACTTCTCGCCATAATTATCTGTCCATTGGAAATAATTATTTATGTATACATACTGAAATATTTGCAATATATGAGACACATTTCTTCAATAACCTCAAACCATTGTTGTAATCAAGATGGCATGCATCAGAGAGAACGAGAGAGTGAACAGTTTCATTCTCTCGTACTCTCACTCTTACGAACAAATCGAGATGACCAGAGACGTCTATATGACGCGAGTGCGAGAGAGCACAAGTGGATTGAGATACAGCCCGATTCTCTATGTAGGTGGGTTATTTACTTATGTGGTAACGAAGTCCCTTATTAGTAGTCTATTTGTTGTGCCTTAGAAAGTACATAAAAAAATCATATTCAACAAAATGACTAACTTGTCCTACCAAAAAGATCACGTTTTGATATATTTGTGGCATTACAGGTTTCGATCAGCTTTCTTGTCCCGTGGAGGAGGAATGCATGCCAGCAAAGTGTTCAGGATGTTCCGTGGCCGTGATCCTTCACCGGCTGCATTGCTTCACACTTTTGGTTTGAAGCACAAAACTCCCCATTCGTAAAACCTAATTGTTATTGTAAATAATTTCAGTTTCTTAGCTTTATTTGCAAGAAAACTTTTTGATTACACTGTTTTGTACATACTGTAATAAATATAATTTCCTCAAAAATGTGTAATTTGATTTTGGCTTATTTCTCATGCCTTTTCACCACTCTTATTTGTTTCAAGCTTGTTCGTATTTATTCCGAAAATTCTGCACATATTGGATGTTTTTACAAAACTGACAGCAGGAATCACATTGAAAACATTTGTAAATAGGTACAGTAAAAGCTCTTTATAACGACCCCTCACTGTTCCCGAGATTAGGGTCGTTATAAGATTTCGGGCCAATTCGGAACGTCTACATGTCAAAATAGGCCGTTTTCACATTAAGACCATGTTCAGTCATCTTAAGCAATAATAAATCTTACATTTAAACTAAGCTATAAACAACATTTATGACCAGGTGTCTTTTTAAGAAAAGGCGATAGTGTATTCTGCTCTCGGGGCTTTTCTTTTATGCCATGAACGCTTAGAAAGTCACGCGCTGTGAGGTTACGTGCCGTGTCGCCGCTTGCTTGTTATCGGCCAGCTGCTAGGGCTCGGCCGGCCGGGAGGATAGACCATGATGAAGGTTGGGGCGGGTGGAGGTGAATGCCGGAGATGGCTGCGCGCGCATGCACCGATCAGTACCACAACCACAACAGCTGTCCTCTTCAGCGCATCAGCTTGCTCTGCCTTGAGACCGACAGAAAGATAATCACGGGACTGTGACGTAACGTTATTGCTCACTTAAAATATTAAACTTACATGTCAATGTGTAAAATATTTCATTCAGGACAAAGAAAATGTAGCAACATGGCTCCCACTCTATTAAAAGTGTACTATTAATTAGTTAACAGCATAGTCATAGTAGTTGTACGAGCAAACGTTTAAATTTATTAAAGAGTACACAAGAGAAAATAAATCACGAAAAAACTACAAATACACTAATAAGAAATTTACCGGATATAATATCCAACAAACGTGATAAATTAGGCAGATCATTTGTTTACTATTATCACTGCGTTTACGGGACACTAAACAAACACACAATAAAAGAAAGTCTGACACATAAAGTGCCGAACAACCGTTTCCTACTTTTTTAAAAAGTCCTCTGCTTACAGGCAAGTTTTGTGCTCTAAGTTGGCCGAATCATTCCAGCACAGCTTCCTCCAAATTGGGGTGCATCGTACGCCTTAGTTTTTTTACGTTTGCATTGCGTCCTTCCTTCTGCACTGCATTTACGATCTCGTCCATCATTTTTAAGATTGTAAACAATGTTGATTTTAGGATGCTGAATTTCTGACTTCGGCTTCTGTATCGATTCCACTTCCTTGATTATTTCATACTTCTTCAGAAACGACAAGCCGACGCGCTTTCCACTCATTATGGAAATATCGAAAGTCCGTATGAAGTTTTAAAAAATGTATGGGTCGTCAACAATCGTTTACAAAATCAAACCTAATAATCGTAACCAAATCGAAAGTCAAAAGAACTGCGTGGGTCAATATTCGTTCACAAACTCAAACCAAATAAATTACAAATTGAAATCGTGAAAATAAGCATAATAAGTCGTCATAAATCGTAAAAAACCAAGAGAAATCCAAAATTTGCGCAATAAAGTTTTTATAATAGAGCAAACACAGAGCGTGTTGCGTATCTAAAGGCGCGTATCGACATTGCGAGGCTTCCTCGCGAGGCAGCCTCGTGATGTGGATACCCGCTTGCCGCGCGAGGCATGGCTCGTGTTGGCTCGGGCGAGGCTGCCTCAGGACGAGCCGTGTGGAGTCGGTTTTTGTGCCGTGCTCAAAGGCGCCTCAGTGCGAGCCGAGCTATCTGTGTGGACGGTACTTCGTTGCC
>PNEQ01003171.1:7948-77232 GCA_003012365.1 Medauroidea extradentata | reverse complement strand
CTACGAAACTTAAAAACTCAAGCTCATAACAAAATTGGTAATACATTTGTTATTAACATGTTATAAGCAATAATGAGATTTGGATAGTTAGATATACAGAGAACTCAAATTGAGATAAACTACGCTTATGTTGTGTTCTGTAAATAGACATCCCCCAGAAATGATTATACTTGTTGTAGTTTGCGTACTTTTGGAAGGTTAAATGTGTAAAAGATGAAAGCGGGAATGTGAGTTAAACTTTAGAACAAACTTCAATGTTGTAATTAGATGAGTTATATGAATTAACGTAAATTATATATTTAACACCATAGAATTGCTGTCACTATCGTTAACATTGCAATGCACACAATTAATAAATTAAAGAATAATGTGCATGCAAGTACAGGCAACATGTTGCCCTTACCTTACTCAAACAGTTCAACTGAAAACAAGTCACTATGCACTAACGCACTACCCTGCAACCCTGCAGACTGATGAGTCGGACACGAGAGTTGGCGAGAGTGTAGGGGGACGCTCGTCCTCTGGCCTTGCTTATCCTTGGACCTCGGCGGGTGTCGGCTCCTTTGATTCAGCACAAAAGTTCGCCTCTGGAGCGAGACCTGGCGAGGCGAGGCAGGACGAGGCACCCCGAGGCGAGGCGAGGTCACCCCCTACATTCTCGCGCTCGGGCTGTCTCGTGCCGCCTCGGCGAGAGTGTGGGACCGGCATAAGGGACTCGCAATCCGGACAACACGAGAGGTGGCTGTGTCCCGAGCCACGGGGACACTAGTTGTGGCCGTCACGAGAGGTGGACGGGCCCTAGATTCGCGAGAATCCGCCTTTTAAGAGTTTCAGTGTTGTTGGATGTCACCAAGGTTGCACACTCGTGGGACTGACTATAGCTAAATACGGGGTTCCGAAGTATTCAGAAAGGAAAGAAATTCATGCTTGTTATTTCGCTACTAGTAATACCTACTAGAACAGTGATCGAAATTAATGCCTATATTTTTTCTGCAAAAAAAACCGAGGGAGGTTATACTTGTACAAAGAAAATCTTTGGAAGCCTAGTTGTCTAAGAAATTCCCAGTAAAACTACAATTGTTCCTTGTAATAAAATACAAAGTATATGTTTGTAAAATTACAAGGAATAATGTAGTTGTATTTTCAATAAGGAAAAAAAATTAATTTAAATGCTCGTTGTACTTTATAAATAGAGCCACGATTTTATGGCGAAAAGATTTTTACAACATTTGGTTACAATGCGGCATGTGCACATCTACAGATCTGCTACATCGTTTGTGATTGGATGATTTTACTCTCACTTGCCTTGGCAAATCACAGACGTACGGAGTCACAATAATCTTATTCTGATTGGTGCAGTCAAATGAGAGATGTGTCTGAACAAAGACACGCTGCCAATAATCATGAAGAAGAGCTGCCGATGTGCACAGGAGACACTGAAACAAAGTGGGGCAAAAATCTTTTCGCGACAAAGTCATGGCTCTATTTATAAATTAACACTGAACTTATTTATCAAATAACTTTTGAATAAAGGACATATACTTAAAATTATTTTGAAAATAAAAAAAAAATTGTAAGTGCTAATTTTCGAACCACACTCCCATCTCTTAGATTCTAGGAATCTTACCCCTACACCACTGTGACTTCTATACTGCTTAGTCTTTATTTGTTTGCATACATTAAATGTACAGTTCAGTAATTAGTCTTTCTTTTAAAGCACGCAATTCATATAAACACTTTATTCCAGAAGAATGCTTTCCAAAGGTTGTTATCGTTCCGTAAGTAATTTCCGGCGAACCTGTGATTTTGTTAGATTACAATTTATTTTGCAAACAAAATCCTTTTAACATTATAAACTTAAAATTTTATAAGGAAAATTTTTCAACATTTACAAAAGTTTGTACATACAACTACAAAGAAGTGCCTTGTCATACTTGACAAAAAATTTTCAGTGCAGGAACTGTCGATATATAGATAGAAAGAATTCCTTTGTAGTATTACAAAGTTTATTTTTGTAACTTTATATGCTAATGATTTCACAAAGAAAATGTTTGTAACTTTTACAAATTATTTTTAGAGTGTACAAAGGACTGTGAGCTTGAGCGTTGACAGTATAGCGTCTGCTAGTGTACTGTGTGATCAATATAGTGATTTTTGGTCAAAAGGTTTCTTCCACAACTCGTTTCACTGACTTGTGCACATATGCAGCTGTGCTTCATGGTAACGTGGTAATTATCACTTTTCATTTATGTACAGGCATTGAACATTTGACTGTGCCAACCAGATCAATGTTACTGCGACACCACCACGTTTATAAAGTAGTATTCCAGGAAAGTAGTATTCAAGTCTTGTGTTTTATCACAACTAATACATTTCATTTATAGTTAACCACTGGAAATATTGATTGTCTATTTTGAATACGTTTCTTATAACCTCTATTCTATATAACTCGTTAAAATATTTCCTACATTTCTTTTTGCCTCATTCATTACCTCACACCACTTGAACCTGAAGTTCAGATTAAACGTTAATGTTATATCTGGAGAAAAAACCCAGGAATTTAATAACCTACATATTAAAATGCCTTGTCCTGTGAATAGTTTAGCCATGACCATTTATCTATTGTCTGCTAGTCAATATAACAGCAGACAATGAACAAATAAATGGGACTTAAATATATGCGTAGAACAGAACAATGTATTCTAACACGCAAGTTATTGAACACGTTAGTTGGATATTTTTGAAATGTTACGTGAATAACATGTTTGGTGTAAACAAACATTTGATCACATGTTTAAAACTTTATTTGATAATAAATAAACGTTTTCTTCCGGATCATGTATGTATTAATATCAAAAGCAATCAAAGAATGCCTTGTTAAGTTTTTAAAATACATTTCAAAATTGAAATAAATGTATACAGAGACATGTTTGCATTAATACTTGGCTCGTAACACTGCAACGGAATAAAGGTATACTGCCGTTTAATGTAAGTGTAAGGACAGGAAACCTTTGAAAAATATGTTTTTCTCTCAAGAGACGTTCAGCTTTTAAACTTCGGACGATCCATATTTATTGTCATTCCTTTACAGGGAACGAAAATATTCGGAAGAAATAGCTGGATATTTCTACAGAACATGTCTCACATGTTTTTTTGTTTTTTAATTCGAGGTCCAGAATGTAAATAAAATGTATAATTCTTTTTTAAAAAAATCATTTTTTTCGTCTTGGTTTCAAAAGAACGAGAGAAGTCCGTCTAACACACACTTATGTCGTGATGGGGGAAATTCACTGCTGCCACTGCGATCGCACAGGCAGATATTTTTAATTTCCTTTGTCGCCTTGAGTGCATTGTTACTGGACCTGAATGATGGCTGAAATACGAGCGGACGAGAGAAGTGGTACGAGACGACGCGAGGGGGAATACAAGAACGTAATTGAAAACACGGTTTAGCAATTTAATAGTAATTAAACAAATGTTAATATCGATCACGTGGCTGGTGATGGTGGGGCGAGGGGGGGAGAGGGTGAGATACTCGGTGGGGGTGGGGAAGAATGATGAAGGATGGAGTGGAAGAGGAGAAGCAAAGCACGAACAGGAAGTGGCGAGGGGTCGAGGAGGCACCTTATTAAACTTGGAGACTATGAGCCCGGGTGTTTGGAAGTTTAGTTCGTAAGTGGTCCTGGCCGCCAGTACACTTCCCAATACTGTCCCCCCCTCCCTTCTTCCTTCCTCAACTTCATCCGACACACCGAGCTCCTGTCCCAGAGCAATATGACGCAGAGTTAGGAGAAGTGCTCGCCACACTAGGAGTGAATAGGACTGGCGTGTGTCTACCGCAGACTACTCCACTCGTCGTTTTAATTACCCACTCGGCCGCGACGCGTAAACGGCTTATCTCATAAGAGCGTACGGGGCGCTTGTCAAGTTTCAGGCGCGTTAATCTCGACCGTTCACTAGGGCGGCGCCGGCGACTCCCGGGGTAAATTGGGAAGTAGGGATTTACGCTATTACCATCACTTTGCCGCCTTCCGCGTTACCTGCACGAGGCGACTGGGGCTTCCACCCACGACTCGCGCGCGGAGACTCTGTCGGTCAACTTAGCGGTGTAATAAACCTTTACGGCGCTCGCCGCAGGAGCTGTTATACCGAGCTGTCGCACTCCGACATCTGTTCGTATTCCGACAACGGCTCGCACCGCCTATCTCGTGTCTTCAGGGCCTACTCCAGTCGCCTGGAGCCGAAGATGACCCTCACCAGCATTCAGACTAGAACGAGGTTCTTCCTTTGTGCTATTACTCTCTGTAGCCAGTAGAATTAATTACGTTTATCATAATTAGTGATTATGGTTAGAGATAATGGTTAGAGGTACGTCAATTTCGCAAATACATCCCAGGTCAGGTTGAACGCCGAAAATATATACTTCATAATCACGTGTGTGATTAGCTGGCGGCTGTCACGAAACGCATTTGACTACTGCAAGCCAGTAGTAAGTAAGGAAATGATTCATAGAGCTATCGCTTGTAATGTTGTAAGCCAATGAATAATCGACTGTATCCAGGACATGTACAGAACTGAGAAATCTAGGCTACTGCCAGATGAATCCGCGAAATTGACGTACCTCTAATGATGGTATAACGCAAACATGGTTTGTGCCAACATACCCTTGAAAACGCTGTAATTCCTCGAAACATGTATGGATCGTGTGAGACAGCGTAGCTGTCTGCAGAACAACAACAGGTATAGGCAGTTCGGGATAAAGTGAGCACCTAAGAAAGCCCAGCTAAAGTTCTATTTTCACTCAATTCGTATATTTCCGCGCGTAACGGCTAACGACGTAACATATCTAACCTCTCTGGACACGTCACATAATGATTGCGCATGTAAGATAAATTTGGCAGTCGGTATAAATCGATACAGTTAAATAAAAAAAAAATATTACTAATTATATAAAATACAATTTTGTCGATTTTGGTTGATTTTGTTTTTGTATTGTTGAATTTATATGGGAAAACACACGGGACTATATTGCGTAATTTCGCTGCCAACCATACAAGTAGCAAGGCTACTATAGTTTATGTTAAACCTATTTTTTTTTTTTCAAAGGTTAAATTTTTAGTGTTCACTTTATCCCGAATGACCTATATAAAAGATTACAATATCAGGGTTCTTATCGGTTCAGTAAAATAGGGCAACAGCTCCACGTATAAGCGAAAGCCAGTAATCTCCTGGTAAACTCAACGTGCGTTGAAACCCAGCAAACGATCACGTTTTCTCGCGATAAACCATCATCTTTATTGATTGTGTATCGTGGGAAAACTTGATTGTTTGCTGGGTTTCAACGCACGTTTAGCTTACCAGAAGATTATTGGCTTTCGCTTGTACGTGGAAGCTGTTGCCCTATTTGACTGAGCAAACAAGAATCCCGCTATTGTAATATTTGATGCATGTAATTGGTGTGAAGACAGCGACGTTGTGTTAGACGTACATCACCCAATCATGTGTGTTGTAATTAACTAAATTAACTATGTTTTCAAGGTTATGTTGGCACAAAACATTTTCGCGATATACTATAATTAGAGGCACGAGTATTTCGCGTATTCATCTGGCAACAGCCTAGACTTCTCAGTTCTATACGTGTACCGGCTGAAGCCTAATATACATTGGCTTCTAACAGTACAAACATGTAGCACGTGATATCCCCACGACTTGTTTCCTTATTTATAACTGGCTTGCAGTCGTCAAATGTGTGTTAAAACCGCTCTCGTCTAATCAGAGGAGGGGGAGAGAAGCATACATTATTGACGTTCAACCTGACGTAGAATCAATACGCGAAATAATCGTGCCTCTAACTATAATCTATAATAATAACGTAGCCTAACAGTAGTAGGGCTACCAGATCAGGCATAACAAATATACGAAACGACGTATGTATCGCCAAGACGAATTAACTAATAATTTGCATTTAATATTACAACAGAAACACATGTAACTCCTAGACAAAATAAAAACAGAAGAACATATGTGTTCGAGTTTTAAAAATAAATTATATTAAATTGAATAGCATTACTAAGTCAATCAGCCTATGCTTATATTGAGCAAATAAAACTGTTTCTTCACTAAGCTAGTAATTACAATATTTTAGCCACTTAGTGCTGACAATTTGTCAGAATCAAATCAAGACTTGTTCAAAATAACTCTCTTTCTTATTCAAACAAAGGTTCACTCGAATTTAAAAAAAAAAAAAAAAACATGTAACAAAGATATTTTAAAAATACACGTTACTGGTTTTACCAATGTTTATGCTACTTGATAAAGATATTATTTTTTTCTAAAATCACCAAAAATCCAAGTCCTTATTCAACTAAACTAAATGTTGCCCATTAAATTATTGATGTTTCGTTTATTCAGGCAAATCTCGGAATCGCTTGGTTTGAATTATTTTACCGTATGATAGCCGGTCAACTAAAGTTTGTCAAAACTCTTAACACTTATTTATTTTTACAAACATGACACTCAACTTAATTTACTCTCTTGACATACACGTTACACATATACATATGATGATTTTGATTAAAATGAGGCGAATTGCAGGAGACTAACCCAGAGAAGATAAGTACCAAACATGTCTTACGGTCATTGGGCAAGAAATGCGTTTCAAGTGAGGTACATCCACTTGAAGGTAGAGATAAAATATCATTGAGAGTGTAGATTTCAGTGATTGAAAACACACACGAGAACACACCAGGCAGTGGCGGTGGAAGGTATTTCATAAGGGGAGGGGGGACAGGATCGTTGACAAAAATTCCTATAACGACTTATTAAAGTGGCGGGTCCTGGGTCGTCCCTTGGGTACATTTGGATTTTAGCGTGCAAACTGGGGATATTTAAGTGATTTTTGAGTATTAGTACTGAATAGACAGCTGGCAGAAATTGTAATATTTTTAAATTATAATAGTTAGGGTGGGTACCAATGCTTATACTGCCCCTCCCCTCTGTTCTAGGATAGGGATAGTGTCCCCCTGTCCACCCCCTCCCTCGCGACACCATGCAGTGACACCAGGCAAGTGACAGCCTGTGGTGGCACCTGAAAGGTATCGTGTGTGGGAAACATATCCCAAAAGTGCAGACACTGGAACGACACATTAATGCTGCCTCTGTGACGCCATTCAGTTGCAGAATGGCGTACTTGAACGCCTGTGTCATTCACTGCAGCATTGTGTACGCGCATGTTTAGAGCCCCGTAGGGGTCACGTCGATCAACTTGTTTAACACGCGTCTCATAACAGCACATCGTCGAACTAATAAGAAACCCTCGTAACTCCGCCTTTTCTTATGTTTACATTTTAGCCCTATGTTGCGGCTGTTTGTGGACTATACAGTCAGGAAAAATCTTCTGTATAACAATCAGCCAAAGAGGAATACTCGTGGCTCCTGACTTGAATCTTTGGTCAGCAAGCTATGTAACTCCACACAAAACCCCCCTGAAATAAAATTCTAAGGTCTATGTTATACATAGCTGCTTAGTATTTGTAATTATATATCTAATATAAAATTTCATAAATAATTTGTACTACAGTTTTTTGTTCATCCTGAAAAATTTCCACCAAGGCGGGGCCCCCTGCAAAATTTTAGTTGTTTTAGTAATTTTTATATTTGTAAGAGACTTTGTTTGTTTTATAGGCATATATTGTGGCGCTTTTTTACAGCAGTGAAAATTGTATAGCTTTCATATTTTTTGTATAATGGTATGTTAAAGCCAAAATTTGCACAGAACGGTTTTGTACAAGAAACGGAATGCAACTCACATACAGAAATAAAAAAATTCCCACTGAAGAACTGTATCGCGGGCTACGTCTGGTCATAAATAAAAAAACGCATTGAATATTTTATGTATTTAAAAAAAAACTGCTGAATTTTAAATAAGAAAATGTCAACTTTGTGTGTTTTTTAATACAAAAAAATTCAGTACAGTGTTTTTGTACATGTCCAGTTGTAGCCCGTGACACTGTTGCTCAGTGCGAGCTATTTCGTTTCTGTAAGTCAATTGGTTTTCTTTTCTTGTATAAAACCGTTTTATGCAAATTTTGACTTTTACTTGCCGTTATACAAAAACCATGAAAGATATAACATTTTCGTTACCGTAAAAAATTGTCACAATATATGTCTACAAAACAAACAGTACCTCGTACAATTATTAAAATAATAAACTTTTTGCGAGAACTCCCCCCTTACCAAAGTTTCTTATTAGGCCGACGATATCGTGCATGGCATTTTACTGTGCAGACATTATGAACAAATAAATACCCTCTAGCATAGACACCATGCATTTCGGGTCATATGTCCATATGATCTACCTTGCATCTTATCCTCAAGAGGGTTTTGTTTCCAGCAGTTTGTCCGCTTTGAATTCATTATCATTGGAGATAATGGTTTATCGCGGGAAAACTTGACTGTTTGCTGGGTTTCAAAGTACGTTCAGCTTATGAAAAGATTACTGGCTTTCACTTTCGCGTAGAGTTGCTTCTCTATTTTACTAAGCCAATAAGAATCTCGATTTGGTCTGGAGGTATTGTGTCGGACGGTTAACACCCAATCATACATGTTGCAAGAAACCACAGTATTTTTAAAGGTATGTTAATACGAAAAGTTTTTCACGATACACCATGATCTCTAATTATGTCAGTGCCAGTAGCAATATTTTGAAAGTTTAGTCATAAAATAATAACCTGCATTGAAATGTGCCACCAAAGCAGCCGCGTAGGCCAGTAAGTCTATCTTATAGCTTTACCAAATTGCCTGTACTTCAAAATACAGGGACACTAAATTATGTATACAAATTGGTAGATACATGCAAAATTCGCGTTATTTTCTGACAGCTGACTAGACTCCAAGTGACTATAGGCTGGTTCGACGTCTCCTGCTGGCCGATATTGTCGTGACTTGCCGCGGAGAATGCTTACACGGTAGAGAGGCCAATCTCTGTAAGACGTAACACACGTAAATAACAACACATAAAAATTCGTGGCCAATTGAACCGCATATTATGCTCTGTTATGTATAGGAAAGTGCAGTTTAGTCTGCTACCAAATGATAACGCGAATTTTGCATGTGTCTACAAATTGGTAAAATATAGAAAATTTAAATAAATGATAACTTAATGTTATACAAAAACAAATTACATATAGCCTACGCTTATTCTAACATGAATGAATAAGTAAGCAACGATAAAACTAACAATCAAAGTAAAAAAAAAAATCAGGTTCGAAACATTTCTCTTTATGCTCCCATTACAGTTAATTTGGCGAATAGTCACTTAATTAAATTTTGTTATGGCCGGTAATTTCTTTGTCCATGATTGACCGTCGATGACTGGCATCATACAATCGGTTATATTATTTGATGTTTGCACTTCCTTCAACTTCCGAGAAGAAAATGGGGTAGTTATTATGTTACAGGATGTCCATAAACGAACGCATATTAAGCACGCCATGCGAATCCTGGGCTAAATTGGAGATGAAAACGTTAGCGGCAAAATGTTGTATGATGATATTTTAAATACACAACGTGGCAACATAACACTGTAGTTGGTCCCCTCTTGCGCTCCGCTGATATCTTGCTTGTATTACTACTGCTGTTCTGATGTGCATATTATAGGCGAAAGTTAAAATTCCCGAGCAGTCCAAATATGATTCTGTACGTTTACTTCATGTAACATACATAAAATAATACCTAGACGTGGAGCGCCAGAGAGGACTTTCTCCGTGCAGTGTTGCCACATTGAGCACGTTAATCGTCGTCGTACATTTTGCCGCTTACATTTTCGCTTTTAATTTAACCGAGGATTCGCGTGACGTTTGCTTGTTATGGGTTTGTTTCTGGACACGCTGTATATAATAGTCAATTTGCATGGCTCTACGATTCGGATAAAGTAATAAACGGTATTGTTGGCATTATTAACTATAGGTAGAGGCACTGGAAAATCGCGGGAAAAGATGACTATTTGCTAGGCTCCAACATGCTGTATATAACACTGAATGTTTTGCACCTATATCGGCTATAGTCTATTTGAAACATTGTTTCTCTCTTCAACAAACCCAGTTAGAACTGTACAGCTTGAACACACAGCGTGTGTGATCTGCCACAAAACTGTTCACACGTGTCACGGTTAATATACTATAGTTTGTTGGGGACTATGCTAAACATTATCGCGAATTTCCAGTGTCTCTAACTATAGGTTGTTCGGCATATAGTGAGCACTAAAAATTAACCTTTGAAAAATATCACTAGCCGTTACTGCACATAATTCAACATTAACTGTAGTTGCCTTACTGCTTCTATGGTTGGCAGCGAAATTACAGAATATAGTTCCGTGTATTTTATATTTAAATACAACAATAGAGAAACAAAATCAACTGATAGACATAATTGTATTTTATATAAGTAATAAACTTTTCTTAATCAAACTGTATAGGTTCCTACTGACTTCACAATTTATCTTACCCGCGCAAACATCAAGTGACGTGTCCACAAAGGTTAGACATGCCTCGTTGTTAGACGTTACGCGCGGAAAGATACGAACTAGCTGAAAATAGAACTTTAGCAGGGCTTTTCTGAGTGTTCAATCTCTCCCGAATCGCCTATAATTATCTGGCAACACATTTCCAATAACTATTTTAGGAAAATTTGTCACACGAGTAAGATGAAGGGAATGTCAGCATCCAATTACGCTGTAACAAATTTCAAAAATAGTAAGCTTTGAAAATGAATCAGTTAGTTAAATGACATATCTTTTGTATATGTGCCTCTGTATCTACCTTGTACAATAACGTTGTTAAGATGATTTGCAAAAAGCTGACTTTAATGGTATACTATAGAGAGACAAGTATCTGTAAACAAATACATTAGGCCACGACACATTTAAACGTTTTTCTTTGAACATTATTTTAAAATTAGACGATATCGTAAAAATTTGTTACAAATTGTTTATGTGGCCTGATAGGCTACCCATACAGCACACAATGTTTGAGTTACATTTCAGAAATGTTTCACTGCAGCATCTGTAACATCTCAGTAACAAAACGAAAACTTTCAAAGATGTTTAAGCAACATCTCAGCAATGTATATATGTCTTCTCTCAGAAATATTGTAGTGAAACGTCTTAGAAATATTGCAATGTAATGCAAAATCACTTTTCAGTATTTTGAGAAAAATATTATTTTCTGTTATGTATGCACTTGATAGTGGTACTTTGACAAGTTTACAATCATGAAAATATTCATCTCGACTTGGCTGGGATTCAATCCTACGACCCTTTAACTGGAATGTTCTGATGCTAACCACTCGACTTCTACGACAGCTCCTGTGTTGAAGTAGTTAATTAGAGTGTCGTAGAGAAACACATTAGCATTATAAACAGTGTTATTACGATTTATATGCGACAATTTCAATAATATTTCCGGCTGTAACTAAAGGTACAGTATTAGTTGATATTTTTAAGTGTTCTATATTAATATCCATAGACTGTTTGTATATTAATATCCATAGACTGTTTGTTATACATGGATGACAATTTGAACTGTCAATATTAACAACTAAATTGCGTTTAACTAAACAGGTTTATTATGTTGAATTAACAGGGCAGTAGGAGTGTTGGTTACTAACAATAATCATATTTGTTTGAAACAAATAGGCTCTATAAAGCCTCCTATTAAACAAGCAACATAGGTACTCAGCGATAATGGCGGCGAATGTCTCGACTGAACGTCTCGGAAACTTATTTGAAACATTCCGGTTGAAATATTACATCGCAATATTTCTGGACTGTCTACTGTGAAATAAAAGCCATCGTTCTGTTGGATGTTTCAGCGGAACATTGTTGAGACCTATCTCGAAGCATGAGATACGTAATATTACATTGGGATGTTTCAGAAATGTAAATGAAATAAATATTCAAATGAAATTTTATCCAAACGAGACATTGTAAAGTTTTTTAAATGTTTCTGAAACATAACTGAATCTTTGTGTGCTGTATGGGTACTTATCGAAAATGGAAAATATTTTTTAATGTCGATAACCAGGCAAACAATTTTACTCAAGACATAATTGGAAAAAAATTATAAAACATTTTGATATTAAAAAATTATGCTATATAGTAAAAACTATTTTGAACACATTTATATGGCGTTTTTTTACTATATTTGCTACCTTTAATAATTTAAAAATTATGATGTTCGCAACAAAAAAAAGCGTGTATGTAAACATGTTTTAACAAGTAACTTCATTCACGTGAAGAGAAACAAAAAAAAAAAAAAAAAGCATTGTACGAAGTTAGTCTAATCACGGCCGATTTTCTCCCGGAATCGGATGCACCCGTAGCATGTTTCTACCATGAGGGCCGCCCTCCCCGTTTCGCTCTCCGGCCGAAAACACCCAACACGCTTCATTCTTTATTTTTACTGCGAACGTCAAAACCAGAAGCTTCCCCCAGCCTTCTCCGTCCGAAATTTTACGACGCAACAGGGAGCGGTTTAGTCCCCGATGGAAGGTCGCTCGCGTAAACACCGCCATTAGAGTTCGTTTCGTGTCGCTTCTTCACTCGACCCCTTCCCCGTATCTTGCACGACCTCCGTGAAGGTCTAAGCCCCCCCCCCTCCTTGTTCGTGTACGTAGCCCTTTTGTGAGGGCGGGGTCGTGTATGCGCGCTAGGGACGCCATGTGCATCCAGCTGGCACGTGGACGTCGTAGTTGTAGCATGTCGCTCCGAGCGTCACCGCGCGTAATGCACGACGTAGGCCTCGCCGTGAACGTGCGCGACTAAACATATCACCTTCCTCATAACCCCCTTTATCCGTTCTGTACTTTGTTAAACAATAAAGTGGCTAGCACATCCCTTCATATATAAATATAATTAAAGGATATGGTGAACAGTACACATTTATGTAGTTCGTTGAAGGATAAGTTGGTTCGTACAATCCCTCTTTGAAGGTATTAAATGATAACAAACTGTACTATTGTGGACAAACGCCATTGCGATATATGTCGTCCCAGAAATCTTAGGATGAGAGATGAGACTACGGAAAAAAAAAAAAAAAAAAAACTACTTGGCGATAGTCGACACATTCATAAACCAAAACAACAGACCATGAAATATCCCATAAGGAATTAGTCAACAACAAATAAAGGAAATATAATAATAAACAACCAAAAATTAAAGTAGAAATACAAAATAATGTGTAAAACTCAGGACATCGCAATGAAGACAGCACAGACAATACTCGGACGAATACAATAATGGACACAATACAGGATGACTACGACACAGACAACAGACAGCTGATGTGTCGTGAAAAGTCGGCCTTCGGAAATATACTGTGTTCTTTTGTGTCTTCATTGTTGTATTCGTCCGAGTATTGTCTGTGCTGTCGTAATTGTGATGTCCTGAGTTTTACACATTATTTTGTATTTCTACTTTTATTTTTGGTTGTTTATTTTTTTTTCCTTTATTTGTTGTTGACTAATTCCTTATGGGATCTTTTGTTTTCTGTTTTGGTTTATGGATGTGTTGTCTACAGCCAACTAGGTTTTCTTCTTCTTCTTCTTAGCCTCAGTCTAAGATTTCTGGGACGATGTATATCATCGCAATGCCGTATGTCCTCAATAGTACAGCTTGTCATTCTGTCCCATTGCAAGAAACATTCAAAGACGTTATTAAAGGATAGTTTGAACAGAACAAGGTAGGCGCAACCGGCTCAGTTGGTGCGAAATACACATAACTAAAGTCACACAAAGATGTATGGATCTGAATGTAAGTCTCAAAATATCGAAGAAAGAGGCACGAAAGTATTATATGTAGGGACTGATTTTCGCGAAAATACTGTCGCATCTCTGTTTCAATGCACATCTGCAGCTCTGGCTATTAGCAGCTCGTCTTTTGTGGACACGTCACTCGCTTTACTTGAATGTGCCAATCAGAGCAAGGTTACTACAACACGTTTGTCTATGATTTGCGGGTGGAGAGCTTAAATCATCCAATCAGAGGTCCTTAATCATATGGCATACATATAAAATTACGTGTAAAATTGTGCTCTCGTCAACGTACGTCGTGTGTACAGGCACAGGAAGTTTTCGTGGAAATATTTTTGATAACTTTCAGTGTCTTACGTGCTGCACACCTACACCTTTGCGTCGTGGTCGGTGAGTGAGTGAGATATTTTGGTCAGCGCTTAACAGCGAGGTCTTCAGAGCTGATGAGGGATGACACGAGGTGAGTATGGAGCAGCGCTGGAATGAAAGGGCAGGGGAAACGGGAGATCTCCGAGAAAACCCGCCGACCAACGGCATCGTCTGGCACGATTCCCACATGCGAAAATCCGAGGACCGACCCCGCCGGATCGCCTTGGTGGAAGGCGAGAGGTCTGACCACTCGACCACTGCGACCCCAAATCGTGGTCGGTGATTGGATGTTTTGACACCCATAGTCTCTTGGGTTCTATCCACTAATCACAAGCGTGTCGTGTCGCAGTAAACATTGCTCTGATTGGTACAGTCACATGAAAGACGACTCTGTATTAATACAGACAGCCAATAAACATGGAGTAGAACTGCATATGTGCACGTAAGGAAGGTTAATTCTACAACCGGTTAGAAATAAAATGCGAGTGAGTGAGGGACTTTTGGTCAGCACTTAAAGAGTGCGTGGTAGATAAATAAACGCTGAAAACATCGATTGATTTCTACACTTTTTTGAAGCCTATATGGATAAAATACTCAATGACATTCCTAGATAATGGTATTTGCCAACTTTATGAGTAAATATTTATCCAGAGTTACTAATTCGTTACGCGTGATCTCTTGCGCCGCAGTTAAATGCACGACGTTCCGGCGTCAGAGATTATGCCTCAGAAGATCGTAACACTAGAAACAATTTTGTTTAAAACGTTGACAAACTATTGTCTAGGATTGCTATTGTTTATTTTTCGCAAATTGGCTTCAAGAAACCTATACAGTTATAGATTAATGCTTTTAGCGTTGAATTATGAACCACGCACCCTTAACTTCGAGGTCTTAAGTGCTGGTGAGGGGTGACATGAGGTGAGTATGGAGCGGCACCGGAACGAAAGGGCGGGAGAAATGGGAGATCCCCGAGAAAACCCGCCCACCACGTCTGGCACAATTCTCACGTGCAAAATTCCAGGGACCAACCCTGCCGGGAATCGAACCCACATCGGCTTGCCGGGAGGCGAATGGTCTGACTATTCGGCCACCGCGGGCCCCAAAATAAAATGTTTTCTTATGGGAGAGTTTGGCACAAGGAACATTTCTGCCGCCAGTTTCGCTGCTATCGCAAAGGGACCAGAAAAATACGAAACTCTTGTAAAATTGAATTTAAATACGCTTGGTAATGACGTAAGTCATGTAACTTAATTTTAAAGTGATAATAAACCAATTTCATGTTTTAAATTATCAAATTTATAATTTAAAATTTAGGAAAGATCTGTGATTGGTCAGTTTGCACCCCATGCCGTTACCAGCGCTCAAGCGGCAGAAATTTTCCCTGTGCCAAACGTTATAACATTGATATCTCTATCCTGTAGTAGAATTAACCTTATCGTAAGGCATTGAAACATTCTGCTGCAAATATTTTAACGAAAACTTCTGGTCCCTGCGTATGTATAAATAAAGCAGTTTTTTACTTCCGCCATCTTAAAAACTTTGAAATCCTAGCAGACATTTTTAACTAACCTGGCGACCCTACTCCTCTACATGTGTCATAAGGGTGTTCAAGTACGATAAAATCATAATTTTATATTTATATGAAATTATGTTAGTTTTGTAGACGATACTTGTGAGTACTATTTCCTCTTACGAAACAATTTTAACTCGCATAATTTTCTCATAACGGTACGTCAAAGTCAAAATTGACACGTTCTGCTGCCACGGAAATACTGGAAAACAATTGATTTAAGTAAGTGAAATATTTCACAGTGAAACAACGTGCCACCAGACTACCCAATAAAACATTTTTAAATATCCAGTGAACTATTTTCGTATTTTAAAAAATACTGAATTTTCATGTTTTTTTTTCCCTGTACTTTTGCGATTTTTTTTTTAAATCTATATATTACGTTACGGTATTTTAAATACTTTATTGCATAGCTCGTGGGTTATAATATCGCAGTGAATTATTTTATTCAAGTAGGTCAGCTGGTTTTCACTATTTGCGTGGCAGCAGAACAAGCAAATTTTGACTTTGTCGCACCGTAATGAGAAAACTATGAGAGGTAAAATTGTTTAGTAAGAGGAAACTGTACTCACAAGTATCGTCTACAAAACTAACACTATTTCATAAAGATATAAAATTGTTATTTGATCGCACTTGAACAACACCCTTAAGGGGTATTGATCCCTACCACCTTGGATTTATCTGTTTTTTCTCGATTACTTCTATTCCAGTCGATGTATCAAAATGTTTGTCACGACAGGGCATAGATACGAACTTAATCGATTTTCTGCGATTGCCGGAACCATAATATATTCATTATTTTGCAACGGGAAACAGCTGGAAAGGAAAATTTGCTCTATTTACGGGAGCGACTATACAGATGCCACAAAATTAACAGAAACAATGCCGTATGGATTCCAAAAAGTGAATGAAACAATAAACAATGCCTTGTCAGCGTGAAAAAAGCAAAACAATGTGTATATTCCCTGATTTATAAGAAAAACCGTAAAACCCGTCTGACAGGGATCAATCCCCTCTTAATATAACCGCCTTGAGTCAGTCACCCTCCACAGTACTTTGCTAGCCTGATCTGCAGGGCCAACCCTCTCGCGAAACTCTCTGCAGATTTCCAACACCTGCAACTTCCTTCATCCTTCTTTCTTGCCGGCCTTGTTCGTCGTCTTCTCCTTTTCCTTCGTCCTCCGGGGAAGAAGCGCAGACTCTCGGATCCTGGAGCTATGCGGAATAAAAAAAGAAACTGAAATCGGCGACGAAGACTTTGCCTGAAACAATAATCACCTCGCTTCCGTCCTCCCTTCCCCCTTCCCACTCCACTCTTCGTTCCCGTTGAAGATGACTGCAAGCTGTTCATAGTAACATCAACACTTCCGAGTATTGTATTGCCAAGATTGATCACAAGTAATTCATTTTCTTCCGCTTCAGGCGTTTAGTCCATGATCCGCCATTTCTATTGCTTTCACGATAATTATTATTTGTTATTCCTAAATGAGAGTAGATATCGAAAAAAAAAAAAAATGTTGCACATTTTCGTTAAAAAATTATTTCTTCTGTGTATTCTCATTTTTGTAGACACCAAATTTAATAGACTTGGACTAATTGTTCGTTAATGGTAATTTATTTAATTACATGATTAGCTGAAATCATCGTGTATTTTGCCTTGAAAAAAATTAGTAAATATAGTATACACTGGTTTTAACAAAACTGTGAACCAGTTCTTCGATATCTGCTCTCGTTTAGGATAAAAAAAACTGTTGTTAAAGGAGCAGAAATGATGTATCATTGCCATAACATGTGTGCGTAAGTGCATTGTTATAATTTTAATTGATATGTGTAAACCTTTATTATTTAAACAAGGATAATGCAAGAGGTGGTATTTGTTTATGATTAGACATGGAAAACCAGCGTTATCATTTGGGAAGACACTAAACTGCATTCGCCTATACATCCATAAACACATCCTGTGATGGTATTGGTCTTCGGCCAATATGTGACGCAATTGAGGCCATGGTCTTTCATTTATTTCGAACAATTGCAAATTATTCGAATACTTTTTTAACCAAATGCTTTGAAAAAATTTGAGGCTGTGTACAGTCGTATGATACACAATTTCGCCAGAGCGTTTTTTTTTTTTTTTTTCAATAATGTGTACTGTTTGCTAGCAAATAATTATTTAGCTTCATTTCGGCTTATTTTGACCACAAAATATGTGATACCTCAGGAGCAAAAATATAATATCTAAAAATCCGTTTTGTGTATTTCATCAGAAATATTCAGGTACAAACGATGATACATAAGTATGTAGGACTGTAGGAATGATATTTTGATATATGTATTAATTTACGTTAAAAAAATATTTTCGAAACCATTGCAAAACTAACGAGCGAGGCCTTAAATGTTATTGCTTTACATGCGATTGGCCACCCTGCTGTAGGAAATTTTACTTATTGGCCAAAAGTATTCGCTACTGCGAGTCACGACATTGTATGTTAATTAAAAATGTCGAGGGAGAGAACACCAGCTTGCAACCTAGTCTGCAGTACGAAAATAACTGCGAAATGTGCATGTCTGTGTGGTAAGGATGTGTGACAGAGGAGTAGGAGATTGTGGTTAGTCATGTATTACCGAAATTTAGTACTGAACATGTCTGAGTGAAGAATGAGAGAAAAGGAGACAGTACGAGTAATCGTTACTTTTATGAACTTTGAGGTTTCTTCGTGGTAAACTGCTTAAATTAACTGTTATAATAATTTTCACATTTTTATAGAAGTTTTAGTTAATCACCAACAAATATGAAAATTCGCATCATAGAATTGAATAAATTGGTCTACCCAACTGTATTATATGATATCGATATCTACCGTGATTAGAGATGATGGTATAGCGCGAAAATGTTTTGAGCCAACATACCCTTGGAAACACTGTAGTTTCTTGCAACATGTATGATTCGTCTGACTAAGGTTAATTCTAATACAGGTTAGAAATAAAATACATTTTCTTACGGGAGAGCTTGGCACAGGGAAAATTTCTGCCACTAATTTTGCTTCGATCGCTAAGAGACCAGATAAATACGAAACCGTATTTAAAATTAAATTTAAATGAACTTGGAAATTATATTTGTCATTTCATTTAATTTTGAAGTGTTAAAAAAAAACAAATTCGCCTTTTAAATTGTCAACTTAATGAAACTTAAAATTCAGAAAAGCTCTGTGATTGGTCAGTTTGGTGCATTAGCGATACCAGCGCTCAAGTGGCAGAAATTTTCCCTGTGCCAAACTTATAACACTGATCTTTCTAACCTGTAGTAGAATTAACCTTAGTCTGACACAACGTAGCTGTCTGCAGACCAATAACAGGTGTCAAATATTACAATATCAGGATTCTTGTAAGCTCAGTCAAATAGGGCAACTTCTCCAAGTACAAGCTTAAACATGTTTGCGAGGTTACGCGACTAAAAAAACTCAATGAACTTTCTAACCTTAACAAGCTTGGAACTTGAAATGTACCGTATTTAATTATTATCACATCTGCACTCAACGTTCGTGACTTTTTAATTATCATATCGCATCTAAGTGAAATGCTGCGGTGTGTGTAAAGCGGTTGTAATTATTTTAGGTCTAAACATTTAATTAACAATTGAAAATCTCGGACCAAAAAGCGGCCATGTTTGTTACACAGATCGTAACTCCAAGCAGGCAATAGGAGAGAAGCATCAAATATACATAGTTGGAAACTACATATGAAACAAGTTTACTTTGAACGAAAAGAGACTACGATTTGAACTGGTTCGTTCGTGTAACTGCTCCATAAAACTGAACATGTTTAAGTGAAGTAGTTCTGTATGCAGTGTGACCGCGGCCTGACTTTTTCGCGATCTTTGTATTCGCACTTGACTATGCCAATGAGGATTCTAGTATGCTGATACGGACAGTTTGATATTTCCGTCTGCAAACAGTCAAAATGTGTCAAATAATTGCATGTCGTCCAATCATGTAAGGCGTACGTTGCTTTGGAGATAATTTCAGCATCGAAGATTTCTCACACTCTTTACCAAGTAATCCAACTCGTCATCTGTCATACGTCCGCACGTTCTTCTAACCAAGTGTTGGAGAATAACACGGATCAACTAGTACAACCGAAAATATACAACTGAGATAAAATTTACCCAGAAGAACCTATTGTTGATCTTTGGGCAGAGTCCAAAAGTATATTTACGCAATTGCGGACAGCAGCAGAAACCAAACAAAAATATGTGATTAACACGGACAACACAAAACACGATCGCGTAATACACAACAATGAGTGGCCGGTATACATAAATTGAGGTATTGTAGCTTTATAAGAACACATTGGGCCATTTTTATGGAGAACAGCTTAAACGATAAGCCACATTGTTTCCATATTGAGTGAAACTTTTGCCTAGCTGTTTCGCTTTTCTGACGTGGTACAACTGGTTGTTCAAATATGTGTATTATTATACAAACTTGGAATAACATAGGTCATCAAATCAACACTCAACGGAAAAAAGAAATTATTTACTTTGTTTAGTACAAAATAAATGCGTCATTGCCTATAAACATCTGACAAGTATGAATTCGCGTATAGGTCGTTCGGGATAAGGTGAGCACTAAAAATTTAACCTTTGAAAAATATCACTAGCCGTTACTACATATAATTCAACATTACATAGGTAGTCTCCTTACTGCTTGTATGGTTGGTAGCGAAATTACGTAATATAGTTTCGTGTATTTTCCTATTTAAATTCAACAAAACTGTAACAAAATCAATCGAAATCGACATAATTGTATTGTATATAATAATTAGTAATTTTTTTATCAAACTGTATCGATTCATACTGACAGTACATTTTATCTTACACGCGCGCAAACATCAAGTGATGTGTCCAGAGGGGATAGATATTTCCAGGCGTCAGCCGTTACGCGCGGAAAGATACGAATTACCTGAAAGTAGAACTTTAGCAGGGCTTTTCTGAGTGCTCACTTTATCCCGAACCGCCTATACTTTATCATGCATTTTAACTTTATTTCTGAGTACAGAAATGTAGTTTCTGTTATCTTATTGAAGCTAACACTGTAATTATGTTTTATGCCGTGCCTTGCTCGGTTTGTCTCATCCCGAGGTACAAAGTTTTTGGTGGTAAATAGGATTGTTAGCTTATGTGCGGAACTGAAGATTCAAATTCGTGACGTTTACTAAAATTTACCACTCGTCTGTAGCGTGTATACAACCTAGTACGTATCACTTGAATCATGAGAAATCTGAACGCGACTATTTTTCTAGTTGTTATTAATTCAATGTGACATATCGACTGCACTTCGCCGTGTGCGTGGAAGCATAGCTAAACCGACTGTGTGTTATTAATACGACTGCCGCATGCAGCACTCGTAACTCTTCGCATGTCGTCGTCGTATTCGCACGTCACGTGGCGAGGGATGTGAGCGACTGGCTGGTAATTAATCGTGCAGTCACCCCTAACTGTGTCAGTCGCTACCCTCACATCAACCGCACCGCCCTCCACTCGCGTGGCATTCTAATAAGGCATTCACATGCGAGCATATTCAGCACATTTATATGTCGTTCACGGTCAGGTAAGCGCGTCTGTATCCAACCGGTCTGTATATTTCCGAGAATCGGTCACGCAAATCTAGCCTTGGAAGTTATAAACACAGGGTATTAATTTCACCGATCTGAAAAGTAAATGTTTATGGGCATAGCAAGTTTTACATACTGGATAATTCAAGACGGAGGAGGTTTGTTTTGCACGTTGATGTAATAGCTTATGGAAAAGTAAGTAGACCGTATGTTTTCAGTTTTTCCGGAAGTGAATTATTGTAAGAGTAATACTACGAAAATCTAATTCAAATTCTCGTATCTTTAAAAAAAAATCTAACTGTTATTTCGCTGTTTTGACACTATTCAGAGTGCTGTTCCTTAAAATAAAATGGTGTTTTATTTTATATTTAAAGAGATTATATTTTTTAGATTATATTCAAGGTACTATTACTCCTACAATAATTCACTTTTCAGAGAAATTGAAATCCCATTTTTGACTAACTTTTTCTCACACAATCATCATGTACTGACTCATCCTGTGTGTGAGTGCGTGTGTGTGCGTGCGCACCCGAGTGCGTGCATGCGTCTTTTTGACAACGCCATATTAAAAAAGTTCTCAATTTACCGTAAATAGTCTGGTCATGTAACGCCGAGCTTTCCCGAGTATCGTTCACTTACGATATGTTTCAAAAATTAAAATCATGACTAGTACATCTGTACAAAAGCTTACACGAGTAAGTACTATGATTAGAGGCGGTGATTTATCAATGGAAAATTAGTTTCACCGTAAGTTCAGAATGTCTAAAGATTTCTTTCCACTAGTAGCTGCCGTATGCGCGTTAAGCTGTAGCCCTCTTTGAAAGAGCCAATATGAATTCTGCTGTCTTGATACTTAACTCATGACTAGAGAGGATGGTATGTCGCGACAATGTTTCGTGCCAGTATACCCTTGAAAACACTTTAGTTTCTTGCAACGTGTATGACTGGGTGATATACATCTGACACGACGTAGCTGTCTGCAGACCAATAACAGACATCAAATATTACAACAGTGGGATTCTAATTGGCTCAGTCAAATAGGGTAACAGCTCCACGTACAATCGAAAGCCAATAATCTTATGATAAAGCTGAATGTACGTTGAAGTCCAGCAAACAGTCAAATTTTCCAGCGATAAACCATCTCCTCAACTCATGACTCGTCTTTAGGCAGCTACGCCACGTTAAGGAAAAAAAAAAGATCCATCCGTGTGATTTGCATGAAACTGTGGCATTTTCAAGAGTACGCCCAATGTTAGCAAATAGTATTATTGCTATATATCGCCATCTCTCACTATGATTTTTCATGTATATTGATTAGAGTCCTGTGTACACTCTGTCCTCATATACTTGTACATTGTCTGCTGCTCCAGTGAGTGAGCATTTGAACATTTGACGATGTAGCGCGGGAGTCCATGAGTGATTTTATGTATGTCAGCCATTGGTTCCGAGTACTCAAGGTCACGTTTAATAAACAACGACCCCATCGAAAAAGTCTCCAACATATACATGACTTAGAAATCCAACCTCTCCTCTGTTGACTCCGCGAAATTTCCGGGACTATAATAGTGATTATTGGCTATGGTTACGCAACACACGTAATTTCGTAGGTTTATGTACCGTTCTACAACCGTAATAAGAGACACTGGAAAATCGCGGTAATAGTTGACTGTTTGCTAGGCTACAACGCGATGCATACAACACTGAATGTTTTATATCAACATTGGCTATAGTTTATTTGTAGCATTTTTTCTCTCTACAACAGGCCCAGTTAGAACTGCACAGCTTGGACACACAGCGTGTGTGATTTGTCCCAAAACTGTTCACACGTGTCACGGTTAATATAATAAAGTTTATTTGAGACTATTTTTAACATTTTAGCGATTTTACAGTGTCTCTAACCGTAATGTTTGGATGGAAAATGTAAGGGAATCACGTATATTAATCAAATAAATTCAATACCTTAAATGTAATATAATGCTAAAATTAAGGGTATAGAGTACAATTTTACACCATCTTTTGTTACATTAATTATTGTTATTCCTGGCGGTTAAGGAATTGATATTAGCCTACTTAATTTTTGAGGCTTGCCAGGCCAAATTTTAGGAGGGGGGATTTTTAGTATGGAAGGGCAAGAAATTAATATTTACATAACGTCTAGATATTTTTTTTCTCCCACAGCTACTGAACCCATACTTCTGTGCACTTTCGGCCTGTGCTGGAGTTAGGAAGAGAGAGAGAGAGAGAGAGAAGCGATAAGACAAATTTCTCTGCTAGTGGATTCGAAGCCCTATGAAATTTTCCCTTCACTTTCAGGTGGCGTCAATTTTTCAATTGTTTCCAGAGGCCGTTCGAGATCAGTAAAAAACTAAGAATTGCCACGTGATTTATATTTGAATCTGTTATTGAGAAATCAGTACTACCACAAATGTGTGTACAGTCTTTGTATTTCGGTTACTGTACGAGCATTTAGATTGTAGGCCAATATTGCAGCTCTTTGTCATGGAACCATTTTAAAACCCGTGTGACGTAAATTTACATTACCTTGGTTCGGTCACGCAATGTCAGTTTTAAGCCAGGTCACATTGATTCTGTAACTGGTAGCCAGATCATTGGAGACTGGAAAAATTCGCAGGTTCACTCACTAAGCCCCAAGTTGCACCCAATAAGACAGAAGTTGCTCTCAGGTTGCTTGCTGAAACAATGATAACACATGATTTGGCCAGCATTTAGTTTCTGTTTTATTATCAGTTCAGTGAACTTCCACGAGACTTCAAATAGGGTAGTGTCTGAAAATAGGGGCTTACGTCACGGGCCAATTGCGGAAGTTGCACGCGCTTTCTGTTCTTTCAATTCTAGCTTTAAGTTTAGTAAATAAAAAGAAAGCTAGATTCTCAGCTCTTTACAGATAATTGTTATATCTTTAGTCGAAAGATATTTTCTGTATGAAATTATATGAATGAAATATAGGTTTTCCAAATATTTGTTTGTACGTGAAGAAAATAGCAAAAGCAACATACCCGATTTTGTTGACCAAACGAAATATGTAGTTTATTTGGCAAAATACTTACGCCTGACAAAAAAAAATTTGTTGGCGCAAATGTAATAGCCTAATTTATTTGAAAGTACACAATTGAAAACTTCGTTACGTCCATCAAACCTTAAGTTTATACATGCCGTAGTTTGTAATGACAATTCGAGAGTTACTTTGCTATTTCTCTCACAATTAGCATTTCAAGTGTATTTAATGATGCTTTGTTTATGTACGAGCAATCCCGATAAAACAGTTTCCTATAGAAAATGAAAAATAAGGTCGTTACATTTGTTATGTTACATACATGGGTGTAAGTGTAATTCATTTAATAAGCCATTCATCTCTTAGGATGTGTTACTGTCATAGTTCAGTTTAGGCTGCTAGTACTAACGAGCGTCTCTGAATGAGAGACACGTCGAGTTCGATTATTTGGGCTATCGAGTATTTTTCATTGGCTCGGTACAAAATCCTATTGCACAGAAAAAAAAATTAAGTTGTTCTAACCAAGTGTTACAGTTTGGTAACAAAGTAAAAACAATAAAGTAATTTTGTTGCAGCAACAAAAACATTCATTTCGCTAAATACAAAGTATATAGTTGCGCGAAGCAAATTTTGTTCATTTCAACTAAACCTTTTAGTGTGGATACTGGACGTATGCTACGTTAAAACTGCCACGACCTATACACTAGATTCTCATAGCGGAACGAAGTAACAAACAAATATTCTGCAAGTATACTTGTCATAAATGATCGTGGTAAGTAGAAAAGCTTAATGTCGCGTCGACGCGCGGTCATTAGCCTGTATGAGCTTCGTCGGCAGATAGAATTTCATTTGAAGATTGTTCAACGTTCGTGACTTATGTCTTTATGTCTGCTTTATAAAAGCCGTTAATGAAAGTTACATCCGTGCATACTCATTTTATGTCTTAATCCTTAAAACATTTTTTTATCGCTGCTGAAAGTTGGCGAAAATATGTTTTTGATGCCCATTTTAGGTAACGAATATACATCCCAATGCAGAATATTTAAAATATGTATTATGTAGGCATGTTTAACACGCCTTGAAGTGTAATATTAGTTTTAAGAATCAACGACAGAGTGACGAGATTTTTGCACCATTTGTTTTCGCTGGTTTACGTGAACATACGAAGCTCTACTTTATGGTCCATAATTGGTAGTTCTAATTACTGCTTGTTTCTGGGGTCTGCTGGCGTGAATCGAACCCGGGTTCTCCCGGCAGCACAGAGTCCAGTGTTAGATACACTACGCCACCTCATCACAGAATATTTAAGAATGCAGAAGTAAAATAGCTGCTAGAACGGCAAACTCGGTCACACACGCCAGAAATTACTTATCTGGCCAGAAACAAGGCGGAAACACCTACCGCCAATCAGCATAAGGCTTGCTACCAGGGAAATAGTCCAATAAGAAACCTGCCGTAACACGCAGGAGCCGAACAGACGCAGGGGTGATGTCAACAGCCTCTGGCAGCCAATAAGTGGCGAAGTTCGCCTGTGTAGAATGAGCCTCCACATATGATTTCAATTACTGTTTAGTAGAGACATGAAAAGTTGACGTTTTGGTTTAGACACAAGCTGTGATTACAGGCACGAGTATTTCGCGTATTCATCTGGCAACAGCGTAGACTTCTCAGACCTATACACACACTGGCCAAAGTCAAATATCCATTGGCTTTTAACCGTAACACGTGTTACCACCACGACTTGTTTCCTTATTTATCACTGGCTTGCAGTCGTCAAAGATGTGTTAAAACAGGTGTCGTCTAATCACAGAAGGAGTAGTGAAGTATGCAATATTGTCATTCAACCTGACCTAGAATGAGTACGCGAAATAATCTTGCCTCTAGCTACGATTAAAAAAAAAAAAAATTCCTTGTCACTTCTTCAGTCGACTTTTGCCTTATTCGACACCTCTTCGAAGTCGTTGCGCCAATAATAAAGAAGCAACTCAACGCAGGTCTCTACCACTTTGTACCACTGTGTCAGCGAGCAGCCAATGAGAAGCTGTTGTCGATGCAGATATTCTTGCACGCTACGGGCCAACGAACCAGCGAAATTTCGGTATCTAGTATTTAATCT
Organism: Medauroidea extradentata; assembly: GCA_003012365.1. Lineage (NCBI taxonomy): Eukaryota > Metazoa > Arthropoda > Insecta > Phasmatodea > Phasmatidae > Medauroidea > Medauroidea extradentata. The sequence goes on along the minus strand of PNEQ01003171.1, from coordinate 50,748 downwards.
GTGACCTCGTTGCGTACACGGCAAGGAATAAACTTCCTCAAATGTTAGGAAGTAATTAACCTAAACACAGAATTCCCGCCTTGTAAATATGTTACATTTTACAGATGTTTAGAGATTATGATGTATCGCAAAAATTTATTGTGCCAACATACCCTTTAAAACACTATAGTTTCTTGTGACACATATTGTTGGGTGATATACGTCTGACACAACATAGCTGTCTGCATTCCAATAATAGGCATTAAATATTACAATAGCAGGATTCTTATTGGCTCAGTAAAATAGGGCAACAACTCTACGTACAAGGGAAAGAAAGTAATTTTTTCATAAGTTGAACGTGCGTTTGAACCCAGCAAACAGTCAAGTTTCCCCGCCATAACCATAATATCTACAGGCGTTGCAATAAAAGTCTGGTAACTTCAGTATTCATTTGACTGTTTTATAAAATTGTTTATGAGTGCTGCCATGGATGTCTGGGAAACATTTCTACCATATCTACACTATAAAAAAATTAGGTTAATTTACTCTACCTGTAATGGAAGCTAATTACGGGAGGTACGTCAATTTCGCGAATTCTTTTGTAAGTCCTATACACCCACTAGTCACAATCGATTATCTATTGGCTGATAACCGTACAAGCAGGTAGCAATCGATAGTACTTCGCATTGTTTCCTTGTTTACTACTGGCTTGCAGTAGTCAAACGCGTTTCATAACAGCCGCCAGCAAGTCACAGACATGACAAAGTATACGTAGTTGGCATTCAACCTGACCTGGAATGTATCTGCGAAATTTACGTACCTCTACTAATTACCTCTACACGTGAGGGAAAATTACTCAACACGTGTCAAGGAAACTCAACTTGTAACTAATGTAATTTTTCATTACGTATTGGCGCAAGCCCTCTAGGACAATTTGACATAACACGCGAGCGAAACTTCCGAGTGGTTTGTGGGGCGAATACACTACCTTGCGGAAATGTCCACACATATTCGGAAATCAGATTTCCCTCTTAAGGTTGGGATACATATGATGAGTAACACTGCTAATTTTTTTTTTTTACAGTGAGCGCTCTTATATGCACGTGTAGCAAATTTATATAAACTGCTTTTCAGAGGGTAGCTTAGTGGGTTTTACGTCTCGTCGACAGCGAAGTCATCAAAGGGGTTGACACACATCTTGGTACAATGACAGGAGTTGGAAGAGGAGTCAGCAATGACATTTGTTAAGGAACCATCCCAGAACTCGCCTGGAGCGATTTCGGGGAAAACAATGGAAAACCGAAATCAGGATGGCCGGAGTCGGGGATCGAACCCGGGGCCTCCCGAAGGTGAGTCCAACGTGTTATTGTTGCCCCACCTCGCTCGGTCGTTGTGTAGGTCCAAGGGCGCCCATCTTACATGTTGTAAGGGAGGGCCAAGATCATAATATATGTCTATGTCAACAGGAACGAATGAAGTCTGTATAAATGTGTAGCCACTGGCATATTTCGACACATGTAACCGTGTTTATTACGAAACTTACCAAACTACAGATAGTTTGTTATACGTTTTATTTAAAAAAAACTAAACACATCATGGAACATCTGTTAGGGGGGGGGGGGGCTGAGGCCCCACCCTGCCCCCCTTATGGGCGCCCTTGTGTAGGTATTTCCGAAGAAAGAAAGTGTAGAGTTCATCGGGAGGACGCTGTTATACCGAGACGCCGAGAGGCGCCGGGCGCGTTCTTCGACGCCAGTGATGGGAAATGGCGAAGAAGGGGGTGCAGGGGACCGGAGACCCCCTCTGGCGTGTCAGAGGACCTCGCCAACAAAAGCCACTCCGCTCGCACGCACGGGCAATAAGGGCGCGGCGCGTAATTCACGACAAACCATGCGTGCACAACTTGACTCCGCTCCAACAAAGCGTTCCGCGTCTTTTTTTCTTTCTTTTCCATCCCCCTTCCACCCGGGTCGGGCGCCGGCAGTTCCAGGGCTGGAGAGATGCCCCTCCCACCCACTGACATCGTACGAACCCGCGCACGCGGACATGGATATATGCGCACGGCCGCGTGAATTGTGGCGGGGCGCGCTCAGAAGCCCCTCCGAGGAGCTTGGCTGCGGAAAGAGCGAAGCAACGGGCCCGAAAATGTATTTACTTTCCGCGCGCCGCGCTGAATTTATGGAGAAGTTCGCACAATATATCTTGAGCGCGCGGTGGTCGTCGACGCCAGACGTGTAGGGCTCTTTTTGTGCGCCATCTTGAGCAGAGATTCACTCGCCGCTCGCTTAATTTATTACGTGTGGGTGCTCGCTGTCCTGCCGAGACACTTATTAAAAGAAATATCAAGTACAAATAAAAAAAAATTCAACGTACGCTGACAGGGACCTACGCAGGATTTCACGTCCTTATGGGGCGGGGGATACAACATAAACCCAAGTAATTCAACGAAAATCAAAATAACCTAAGCATCAATCAGGACACGCAATTCAAACCTTCTTTTACAGTAAAATACAAAATTCTCTGTCCGAAACTTTGCTCAATACTTGCGGCGTATCAGGTAAACTCAGCAATATTCTTTAAATGAAAACAATACCAGCAATAAATCTGTCTTTGAACAGAGATTGCAATATATTACGTATTTATTCGATTGCAAAATGTAATTTTATATAAATTATTTGTTGGTGATAACACTTACTTTCCCGTCTTCTGCCTCAAATAGTTTACAAATTATTTTTCCTCGTGGAAATTTTAATGTCAAGTAGAACATAATGTTCATAATTGTGCTATGTATTTACACAAAACATCATTATGAAACAAAAAATCGATCATTCAGTAATGTAACAAATATGAAAATGTTGATCGAAAACAAATTTTTCGTATTTTCACTCCTTCAAATTTGGAACGAAATATCGTAAAAACTGTCTTGAAATCTTATTTAGGATTTTAGTATAAGTATGCATTTGAAGTGCAAACAATAATGGTAGCCTGTTGGGTTCAATCTGTTTCGACTATTCATTAAAAACATATTCGATTCCTTTACAAGCTGGGGGGGTCAAATTTAGTTTGAATTGGGGTATTTATTTTCTTATTATTTTCAAGCAAAAAGCAACTCTATTTCGACAGGTTCGATCTGTTTCATTGAGTGAAAACAAATTTCGTGTCTTAACGCCCCTTAAGGGGTGTATTTATTAAAACTTCTTATTTCTAACATTTTACGTGGGAAGTCGAGGATTAATAGAAAATGCACATTTCACGTCTTCTTCATCCCCTCAAGGGTCAAATAAAAAAAAAAGTTGTGAAATTTCATTGAAAATCACTACGGTAACCCGTCTACTTCGAGCTATACAGACGATTAATCAAAAACACATTTCGCTCTTTTTTTACCCCCTTATAGGACGAATTAAAAAAATTCTTAGTGTTTACCTGCGCCCTGAAGGGACCGTATTGTCATACAGTCAGTGAATCTTTTTATATGTGTACTTGAATAACGTTAAAATGATACAGTACACTTAGGGTTTCAGAGTCTGGAAAGTACCCGTAATTTGACACAGAAATTGTGGTCTTCGAGGGTCGCAATCTGCTTTTAAATAGCAACAAATCGCAGTAGTGACATCAACCAATGCGACAAGTGGGCCGAGCTAACAGTCAGGGGGGCAGCCTTCTTTCCTAAGAGTGCCAGCTATCCTGAGGGAAACTTCGGAGGGAACCAGTTACTAGAGGGTTCTATTAGTCTTTCGCCCCTATACCCAGCTCCGACGATCGATTTGCACATCAGAATCTCTACGAACCTCCATCAGGATTTCCCCTGATTTCGTCCTGGCCGGGCATAGTTCACCATCTTTCAGGTCCCAACGTGTACGCTCCAAGGAGATTCCAATTCGATGACCGGACGAGGTCACTCCCAGGTGGAACTCGTGTGATGATACCGAAGATAGATGGGATATCGTGGGGAACTGCAGTCTCCTCTGTCCTTTCATTCTGGGCAAGCTCCGCAATTACCTTACTCACCCTTATTCGCAGTTGTTGCTATTTCAATTATATTTTAAAGCAATTGACAGGTACTTCCCAGCCTCTGCGATCCTAAGTACACTGTATTATTTTGCTTGTCTTCGCATCCTGTACAATGTGACTAAGAGCTTAAAACGTTATCCAAGGACAACCTTTGAGTGTGTGTATGTGTGTGTTTATGTATAAATTCATTCATTGTGCCTAAAGAAAGTTTTTCAAAAAGGTTCGGTTGGCGCCTTGGCTAGAGCACTAGTCTCCCACTAAGGCGATCCGGGCTGGATACCCGGCGAGGTCTAACCCAGTGTGTGGCTTACTTGGTGGTCTTTGCCGTTGGACAGCGGGTTTTCTCGAGGTGCTTGTTGTAGTTACCCTCCTACATTGTACGGCCTCATTTCATATCAGTTTCATGGTTCCACAGATGCCTACAAGCTGCACTATTTAGAAAGCTGCACATGATGTGTCATACCCTGCCCTGGTATTGTACCATATGATATTTACTATTGTTATTATTACTATTAGTATCAGTGTTTATAAATTATTGAAGCAAAAAACAGTCGGTTATCATGGATTCATATGCCCGTAATATGACTGCAATCTCCCATTTCCAAGGTCTTTATATACTTTTTTTTTCCCCTCAGAGAGAGTGTTTATCGTACGACTAACTTTCTGTTTTACTAAAAATGCATTTTACTACGTAACCTAATATTTGTTAGGCTGAAATGTATGTGGTTTAGGCTAGTTAGTTAAAAAATAAATAAATAAATAAACTACATAAACCATATTTATTTTTTTTTGGAGAAATTGTTGCACATTTTAAAAACATTTGTTGACAAAACTGTGAGACAGACGATGTTTAAAAATTAAAAATAAACAAGCATAGTATTAAGGGCTCAGCCAAATATACGAACCAAATAAAGTCTTTCCCAAAGGTTTTATTATTCGTTAATTTTTTTAATTGCACGTAATGTAGTAAAAAAATTAACATTTAAACATTTAATTCCTCCTGCACACTTAAATATAAAGACAGCTCAGGGCTGTATCGCATTGTGTAAGGTCTATAAACCAATATTTGCAGGTTATAGTTAACCAATTAATTTTATTAGAAAATTTTTTAACTAAGACATTATCAGTAAACTCATTTACACGACGTAAAGTCTATTATGTATTTAACCGTCCTGCTTTATTTAAATTTGAAACAATATGTAACTTAAACACTGTCATGAAACTCGATATGTATTTAGTTATGGTCTGGAACGAAGCATAGTTCAGCCAATTTACTTAAGTGATCAAGGTGCTATTAAATGCCTTCATCTATACACAAAAATCACCAAGTAACTCCAGCTTGCTTAATATGTTGTCAACATAGAGAAGAAAATAAGCTGTGAGTAATTTTTTTGTGTGGACTATCTTGTAAGTATTTTTTTTTTTGTCACGGTTTAGTGCCGGTAACTTTACAATTTTCATTTTGACAATTCGTTACAGTCCGGAGGTTGGCTTGGACCTCAGGGAATTCCTGAGGCGCAGCTAGGCGAGGATGAAGCTGCTGCGGCTCGCCCTTGTTTGCCGCAGAAAGGGAACAATATAACAGTAAATTTAACCGCACCCTCCAGATTCGAACCTGTGACCTTTGTCCCACCGGCCAAAACCTCGACTACCACTTAGCTAACGTTCGGACAAGTTGCGTATATAAGATGTAGACAGGACAACAGATCTGTATTTGAAAATTGTTCATTTTATCTAAGGAAGCTTTTCAGATCCTTGCTTTGGGCTTGAAACTTGCCTCTGGACAATTTAGGTTGTTGGACGTGAGGAATTGTGAGTATTGCTAGGATACCTGAGAGTTACTAGGAGATCAGTACTTGCGGGAGAAGTTCCGGCCCCCAAGTTTAACAGTATTGGGGGGAAAAAATGATGTTTATTTTGCTGCTGAGGAGTAACCTTAAAAAGATTGTCAAATATTACCGAATGTGACACAACACAAGAAGTGATGGTCGTTTTATACTAAATTCTCTCTCTCTCTCTCACTCACTCACTCACTCAATCTCTGTCTGTGAGAGAAACGCAGCACGTGTCCGAAGGGGAAAATGGAAACCGTTGTTAGAGCTGTCACTTTTGAACGTCTGAGCTGTCACTTTGGAACGCCTCAGCTGTCACTTTGGAACGCCGAGTGTCAGTCGACCATACCGATTATTCCCAAGGAATGTCAGTCAAATTCTGCTGCTGTTCGGAAGAAACGTGACTCCAACTATGAACAAAAACAAAATGGTTGCGAAATACGTGAAGAAGTATATCGAGGTTCGTAGGCCGAGAATTTGTCATCATAAAAATTGTAACCTCATACGAGGTAGTTAAATATATTAAATCATTGTATGTCTGTATACGTGACATATATGACTATTTGTAAATGTAAGCGAATATAAGCATTTAAATAATCGTAGACAATATACTGAATAAGTTAATGGTCTATTTCAACACTTTGCTCAGCAGTTTAAAAAGTAAATTTATTGCTCTAAATATAGAAGGTATAAATCAGTACTCGTAGTAGATACGAACACGTTGATTCAGGAAGAGCGGCATCCATGGTCTGTGCTTAGCAGCCATCTCAAAATTATTTTGGAAATCCATGGGATGACTGGACAGAGTCGTCCGCATTACGTTTAGTTACTTTTGGTAAGCATTTTTCACCGTGTTACAATTTACTGTTTGGTTAACCTAATGCCGACGTGAGCCTAGTAAACTGAAGTGAATACAGATTTCTATAGCATATAGCTTAGCATTAATAAATTATGATAGTTCCTGAACACAAAATACCAATCTGCCAAATTTATCCTTTGCTACTCAAAACACACCCTATAATAGGTTATGATTAGCTATAGAATAAAGTTCCGCAAATTATATTTCGGTCAGAACTTTCATTCCGTAGGGACGCTGCATACTTCAGAGCCACCACAAATTAAAAATACAAATTTTCAATGTTAACTGTCGTAATGACGTAATGAACGAGAATAGTAGATAATTTTTTAAGTAAAATAACTAAATGCTGACTTTATGTTGAAACAACACCACTTAACTTAATTACGTTTGTGTGTATGTGCACGTGCGCGCTGTTACAAACTGTTATTTTGCTAATATGTTTTAGTCATGTTTTGTAATGGTTGGGTGGCTGTAGTCTGAGGGAGGCAATTTATACTGAAACTAGTTATGTGGTTAAGTTAAGGGTGAGGGTTACGGTTAAATGAAATATGTTAATATAATTACGGTGGCTTTACTCTACGTAGTTTAGTTTCAAAATACTACACGGTTGTAATACATAATTTAATTTTAAATATTTACGTTGTTCTACTCTATGATGGGAGACCCTTTGAACACCTTAGACCTTACCGTTAGCACCGATACATTGCATTATATTACCACACTTCAGTGCAGGTGGGGAGAATCTCTGAGGCCCTTGTCTTGTGCAACCACTGACCTGATTGCACTGCCGTCGTCGCTAGCCCGTCCTTCAGGCGAGGCTCTTGGTAATCACAACAGAGCGTTTATATAAGTGTGTAACTAGGATGTATCTAAATTTGACCGACAAAACTAAGAACGTGGTTTAATGTTACCGAGATCGTCAAACCACAACAAATACTCGTTAGTAACTTCCGCTTTAATAAAAATTAAGAGGCGTGGCCAACCTCGAACTGCATATAACTTTTGCACTTTCTAGACACTGAGATATTTTAGAAGATTTATTGGTCCGTATGAAATGCGTAACAAAATTGGTCCTCTTGCTGCAAGTGCGGAAGACACTCAGTTTTCGTTTAATACTAATTTTAAGGCCTCGATCTTTAGTTTGCAGTGGTTTCGAAAATCTTTTTTCAACGCAAATTAATACCCTATATCAAAAACCATTGTTACAGTTTTAACACTTATATATCATCGTTTGTATGTGAATTTTTCTGTTGCAATACACCGAATGGATTTTTAGATTTTTTCACTCTGAAATATCACATATTATGTTGTCAAAATAAGCCAAAATGAAGCAAAATAATTGCTTGCTAGGAAACTGTACATTATTTTAAAAAACCGCTCTGCGAAAATTGTGTACCGTATGACAGTACACAGTTTCAAATTTTATCAAAGTATTTGGTTAAAAATTATTCGAGTTATTTGCAATTGTTTGAAATAAATGCAAGACCATTGCTTTAAGTAAGCGCAACGCTAGACTGCCGTGCCGAGCACGCAAGTACGGGGTTGCAAGGCAAATATGAATTAGCGTTCTCTTATCAACAAAATCGACAATTTCGTGCCAACACGCCAATTTCCTCCATTTTCGAGTACATATTCAAAGATTTAATTTTCTAACGATTACTACAGTTTAAAATCTGGCAAAACACCCAACCCCCAAGAACTAGTGGCTGCGAATGTCAGTGATCCAAGTTAGATTAATCTGTGTGTGTGCATGTGTGTTTTTTTCTCATTGAATAACGTGAATATTCTGTGGTCTAGGGATATATTTTACTGCAAAGCACCAAACCTTAAGATTTTCTAGTGTAAATAGTATAAGAAAATTTTATACAATAATACATTTAGTAGTCGATGTTGGTGCACCGAATTTATAGTATCATTATTAGAGATGATGGTATATCGCGCAAATATTTTGTGCCAACATACCCTTGAAAACGCTATAGTTATTACAACACAAATGATTGGGTAATGTACGTCTGAAACAACGCATCTGTCTGCAGACCAATAACGGGCATAAAATATTTTAATAGCGGGATTCGTATTGGCTCAGTCAAATAGGGCAACTGCTCCAAGTACAAGCTAAAGCCAGTAATCTTCTGGTAAGCTGATCGTGTGTTGAAACCCAGCAAACAGTCAAGTTTTCCCGCGATAAACCATCATCTCTAATCATTATGCATGTGACATATTTTTAAACACAGATCGGAGAAATAATTTACGTATATTTATATATATATATTTACATGCATAAGGTAAATTTAAGAAACATTGTCGTATTTCTGTAACACAAACTAAATGAAATTCGTAATAAACGCGTGGCTCGGGTGAACTGTAAATACAAGAGAGTTCTTATTCGAATTCCTTGAAGCGGAACACTGTCACAAAAACTTGAAGGATCAAGATAGGCAACATCGCCGTGTCTCGCTGCCCCCTGGAGAGCACTCTTTGAAACCTTGATTCTTTGCCCGGACCTGAAAAGGTTCCAAAAGCCTTACCACCCCCACCCCCTTTCCCGGCTTCTTTCACGTGCCTACACCTGACATGATATAATCTTCAGAATCCTTTGACCGATTTGCAAATCTCATCTCCGCATCTTCCACGCGAGTTCCTTCTCTATGTCGTATAGCCTTGGGCTTCTCGGAGCCGTACGTCACGACGCAGGCGACTCCGAATGTCTTTCCTTTTTTTCATTTTTTATATAGAGATCGTAATTTCATTCCTTTCCAGTGTGAATAAGGTCTGGTTTTCATCACAAATACGTGTTTCCATTAATGTAACTTCTGGTAATATAAATTCTATACGTGAATGAAATCTCTTGCACATAGTAAATTTCACCTCTAGAACCTGTACGAAGTAAACCCGTGGAGATTAATTTATTAGTAGATACATTTCTAGTCGAATTATTTTATTAATAACACGTTTTGCGAGTAAATAACTTATAGTTGTGCAATGGGTACGTTTCGTAACTTTATTTCTCAATGTGTCCGTAGCAAGACATGCAAAAATGTCTGGTATGTCTTTCAGATTTAAAAATGTGTTTCCGGCAGGTTTTTAAAAGCTGACTGTTGGGCAAACAAATAACCATGCATCATAATAGCGGATAAGTAGACAGTTTTCTTTAATCTCTCATATCCACAGAGGTTGTCAGCCTACGTATTTTTGTTCATATGATATTATTTATAAATATAATTAAATTTATCAGTTGCGGTTCATATGCAGTTGATTTCGGAACGTGCTATGAACAATGCAGTTGTTGTAATTTTGAAGGTATGGCGAAGTATGGTTTAATATTGTAAGCGGATTATGGCTTTACATTAATTCCGATATAGTATTAGAATTGTAGATAATAACCTTATTCAGGAACCATTACATTCTGTAAAGCCGAAATACTGAACTGTGTCGTTGTATAGTGACAATCTGAAACCAGTTTTTTTACATAACTATTTGGTATTGAGGGGATAGCCAGTACATCCGTTGTCTGGACAGCCAGAACGAATATCGCTTGGTTGTGTACGAGAGGTCACCTCGGAGACAGTAATATTCGTTGAAGTTGAGAGCGTCTCGTACTATGATCGTGAGGAGGCATGCTGACCTTTAGTAGTCAGGTTTTATTCGGAAACCATTCCACGTGTCACGCGGTTAGGCTACGAAAAGCATTTAAGGGTGTTCACGTGGCAAAAATTCATAATTTTATATTTGCTTGGCGTAGTATTAGTTTTATAGACGTTTTTGTGACTACATTTTCCACTTGTAAGCATTTTTTAGCCCACACAGTTTTCCCATAGCGGCATGCCAAGGTCAGAACTTGCAAGTTGCAGGAACGTAGGTTTAACAAAAACCAAGTGCCTTACTCGAATAAAACAATTTGCACTGAAATGTTATATTATGGGCACTACGCTAAAAAATTTAAAAATGCACAACAAAGTAATTTTTTTTAATCGTCGCAAATGAGGTAAATTTTCTTAATTTGGGATTTTTTAAAAAGTACAAAGGAATTACATTTTTTTTATTTTTTAGCATATAGCCCATGTTATCTTATTTTAGTGTAAATTATTTCATTCGATTAGGTAACTTGGTTTCTGTTAAACCTATGTTCCTGTAAGTTGCGAATTCTGACTTTTGACATGCCGCTATGGGAAAACTATGAGAGTAAAATGATTTCTACAAGTGGAAAATGAAGTCACAAGTAACTTCTATAAAACTCACACTATGCCAAGCAAATATACAATTACGAAATTTTGCCACGTGAGCGCCCTTAAGGGCGCGGTTCACCCCAGCCTCAACTTTTTTATTTATTTTTATATTTGTATCAGATTTTTTTTCTTATTTTAAACATGAATTGTATGTCATAGTTTTCGCGTAATGAGTCGTAAACGTCAAAATTTGCACTCAACGGTTTTATGTAAGCCACTAAAAGAAACTGACATAATAAACCGAAAAAATTCACAGTGTATAACCATGTTGTATTTTTATATTTTTGTTTTTATACATGTCAAATCATAGCCTACAACATTGTTATACACTGTGAATTTTTTTGGTTTGTTATTTCAGTTTGTTTTAGTGGCGTACATAAAACCGTAAAGTGCAAATTTTGACGTTTGCGACTCGTTACGCAAAAACTATGAGAGATACAAAGATTTCCTAAGGGGAAGAATTAGTCACAATTTGTGTTTAAAATAAAAAAATAAATATCTGATATAAATATAAAAATAAATAAAGACGTTGAAAACTGAGGTGATCGCGTCCTTAAGGCTGCCGCCTGGCTGACGCTCGAACTGCGTGCAGCGTGCTCGGAGTTACGTTTTTTTCTCAGAGACCAGTAAACTTGCGTCCACGGTGCTTACTTATGAAAAGAAAGCACACTTCAGACTACTTATGAATGTGACTTTCAAGACACCACGAACATTGGAAGCATTATTTTGAAGCCATCAAACATGGCTAAAATTACCATTCTCACGCGGTTGTTTCTCAAGATATATGTGTCGGATTTGTTCGGAATTGAGGTATACAAGTTGCTGCAATGACACGTTCAATAAAATGACATGGTCACCGCTTAAAGTTCCTAAGCAAATACCTTACGGCGGGAACACTACATGCGCGTTGTATACGACTGGGCGTAGAAGCGATGTCACAATAAATGAGCCGGCCGGCGTCACTCGTAGCGTCTCATCGATTTTCGCCTCACACACACAAACACGCCCGTTACCAGGCGGTCGCCTTAAGGACCCTTACACAGGCCTGTTTACTGCGTTCGTTTCTAGCAAGTTCTTTTCTGAGTACGAAAATGGCTGAGTTGTGACTTTTCACGGCGATTTTTATGTGAGAGTATTCATTTTCAGGAGTATCTGAATAAAATATGCACGTAGAGCGAACATTTACATTTCGTAACGTACGATATAGACAGCGCTGTCGCTCGAAGTCCCATAGTAAATAAGTTCGGCGTGAAACTTACACGCCAGTTCAACGCTTCGTTCGTATTGGCGATGTGGCATTTGTTGCGCGCTTCAAGGTCGACCTTATACGTCCGACACTCCTCTAACGCCCTTATTGCTGCGTCAACGAGTCCCCTTGTTCATACGCGCGGTGATTCGTGTAGCGAGAACGAACAGCTCAAAAACTTCACAAAGAGATCTGAAAAGTATCTCAGCGCGCGCGACGAACACAAAAAAAAAAACCCCTCATTTGGGAACCGAATAGTGTTGTGTCAGCGACAAAAGAAGTGATTTTTCTCTTCCACTGGTTGGTTGTCTGCAATCCTTCAGAACTTTTTTTCCCCACTCTCAAGTTTCGTCAGCGAAATGGAGGACGCCTGTCATTTCGGGCGTTTGTTACAGACCACCACGGCAAAGGTGATTCGTCTACCATCTGCAGTGTTCTATGGCTGTTTTTATACACTTCCCTCTTCCTCTCCTGTCCATTCGTTCCACGGAACGACGGCGCAACAACGTAGTTAGCTGCTCGCACGCACGGACGAGAAGAGAGGCAGTATTTCGGAGATCAAGCTGACGCAAATAAATATTTTCGTCCACTCCGTCGGCACACTCTGTCTTTGCTGGCGAGGACATTTATAATAACCTGACAGGAAGGCCGGCCATTTACAGTTAGAGCGAACATGGATGCGGTAGGGACTGTGTGTCCACCCTTGCTGGCGAGCTACCCCCCTCCCTCTTTCTCTCTGTTACCCAACCTCAACCCCCTCGCCATACAAAAACCACACACGCGCGCACTCCAATATCACACTCAATTAATTCCACGGCCCATGCTCGGCGGCAGAAGTGCCCACCCCCTCCCACCCGGAAACCTTTCACACTAGCCAGCCCTTGCAACTTCCTCTCCCCCCGACACAGACATTTTACATTCCGCCTCTTCCTGTTCCTCGGAGCCTCTCCTCGCCGACACTGCCGAGGAGGAAAAAAAATTAATTTAATAAAAATGATTGCGATTTTCAACTGCTGGTGTTATATCTCTCTCTCTCTCGGTGACGTAGCCACTTTTTTTGTGTCTCCCACTTCCCTCTGTTCGTACATTCTCGGAAATGAAACCGTAGCACGCCGTGTCCCCTCCTCACGACCCGGTCAACAGCGTTGTTTCTGCGCCGGGTAAGGCAGTAGTCAGTTGTTTTATGTCCTTCCCCCTTGTTTGTGCCTGAGAGTATGTGTGTGTGTTTTGAAGGGAGAGGAATGGGAGATTTTTTTTTTACCTTTAAAAATGGGATCTATGAAAGTGCGCCAGCTGGAAGCATGACTCAAGATGCCAACTCCCCCTTGCCTTTCTTCAGCTTTTCTCTCTCTTCTGTGTCTCCCTCCGTCCTCGATGTTTGCTTTAAACCTTTCCTAAGTGGAAGGGAACTCGACCGTAAGTTGCAGGGGTGCGCGATACGAAGCCTGCAGTACTCCCTCCACAGTTTCTTGTTTGAACAAGGTGTCGCTGTAATAGTAAAAATAATGCTCTGAGGGACCACGAAGGGTAGTTGTGTAATTTGTTGGGGGCCCCGTCATGTGTGGTTTACTGCCGAAGGGAAGGGTTTGTTCGCTAGGGCTCACACAAACATTTCTTGACGATAAATACCCTGGAGTTTACTTTCCCCTCCAAGGGCTGAGATGTCACTCGGTGTTTACAGCTATCGCTGAAGAACATGTGTAGACCACCTGGTCCCTCTACAATTACACGAGAGGCTCTGGAAGGCTACCTAATCTCGTGGTATACCGACTGTAATCCCTCTTGCGCGACGTCACACCTCATCCTCGGCAAACACATTCCTTGAAGTTAGCAGAAACTGCGAAGCTGGGACTTTCGGTCGCTTACTTCCATAACACACTCACGTTCTCCACTAGAGTTTAAACATTCACATGAAGCTATAGACTGTTTACGGTGAAGTAAATACTTCTAAACGACTTGCTAAATTTCCACGTACAACCGACTTTACTTCTCCTTCCTGTCTCATTTTAAAAGTAAATGAACTACTACTATATAGGTGTTTCGGGATAAAGTGAGCACTCAAAAAAGCCCTGATTAATTTCTATTTTCTGCCAGTTTATAACTTTCCGCCGCATGTAAATATAAGCATTATCACGTGCTTTAATGTACATAGGTTATTCAATGTTTACGTCTACATTACACTGGCCTGAAAATGTTATCAACAATATCTACTCATTAAATACACTGGTAATGAATAACATTTATATCCATTAGTAATCTTAGTTATAAATACCTACGAGTTAACGTCTTTTAATACTGGTTTCTGTACATCGACTCTAATTTATACGACCCGCACTGTTGCCGCTACGAATCTCGTAAATATATACACATTGAAATCTAATTTGTAAAAAACAAAAAATAACTACATAATGACACACGCAAGTTCAGAATTCAAATTCAGTTAAATTATGCGCAACAAAAACAACATACTTTATTAGTGTGTGAAACAAAAAAAATTGTTTTTAAATCAAAATACTCGTGTTGGCAGTCGTACCACATAACAACTTACATATTACCAATGAGAAAACAGTAATTTCTAATACTTTGGAATGTGATTTATCATAAACCCATATTTATTGTACAACGGACCAACACAGCAACGCTTCCAAGCTAAGCGGCGAAAACCTAAATCTGATGCCACCTCTCGGTGAAATTTTGAACTACGTCAGCAGCGCGGAGCGCTAGGCGCAATTTGCTAACGACTGTTAAAGTTGAACGGCTCGGATGCATCACGTTCTGCTGGCGCCAATTAAGTAACATTATACAGTAGTAGGTATGTCAATATCACGAATAAATATTTTTAAGTATATTAAATACAGAGAGGTCGATTCCATTTGAAGTTCTTTCAGTAACGTTGTATTTAAATATAAAATACACGGAACTACATGCTATAATTCGCTGCCAACTGTACAAGCAATAATGTAACTGTTATCAATGCTGAATTACATGCATCAATGGCTAGTGATTTTTTTCAAAGGTTAGATCTTTACTCCTCACTTTATCCCGAATGACCTATACATACACATGTCGCTACATATGTGTATGTATAGTATAGTAGTAGTCTATTTACTTTTTAAAATGTACAGTAAGGGGTAAAGTAGTTTGTAGGGAAAATTTAACAAGTCGTTTAGAAGTGCAAATATATATAATATTTATTTATTTATGTGTGTGTGAGTGTGTGTATTTATAAAACTAGTCTATCATACATATGTAATTATATTTCTTTAAAAAAAAATTAGGCACACAGATAGTAGTCAGTTGTGCAGGGAAAAAATGTGTGTATGTATATGTGATATATATACACACATACATACACACAACTTGGCGTCGTGGCTGCAATAGCATATACTACAGCTTTTTTTTTTTGCATAACCTGCGAAGTTCGTGTGGGATTGTTAAATCGTTCTTTAGCTGGCTGCTCCGATTTCTGATTTGTATATACAATACATTGTGGGTTGCTGTCTTATGTGGTAATTGTGATCAGTATGCTGCAGCCGATAATCTGTTGTCCATAGGCTTTCCCCAAAACCAATTCATGCAATACATTTTTAGTAGTAAATACTCAAAACTTGATGTGTGTAGAGAGGGCCTAATAGATTTTATGTGACCATCTTATGTTAAGTAGAAATTAAATATTCCTTCTACTTACGGCGATTGTTTGCATTAAATGATTGGAAAAGGTGGGACGACTGATTATTTGTTTATCAGATAATAAGAACAACGAGATGCAATGTCACATGCTCTTAAGAAAGATTATTAATTTTTCCAACTTATATAATTTATTCATACGCTACTTTAACATTTATACAGGTTTTTGCCCCAGGGAATTAAGTTTTACGCCGCAAAATACAAGGTGTAAAAGAAACTGTTACATATTCGTTAATTTACTGTCATTTTATTGCAAATATGTTGACAGTTGACTACTTATTGATGAGCAGATATATGCTTGTGAGTCGAATTGAAAAATATTAATGGGGATGCCAAGCTCGTCCCTTAATAAATAATTTTACGAAATTTTCGTGATGCTTAAACAGTAACTTTCTAGAAACTAACTTTCAAGAACAGAATGGTTGTTGACTCTTTGTATGAGACAGGAAGGGCTGGTGTGTTACCAAAAATGCGCACGCAATAGGATAGTAAATTGCATTTATTGCGTAAACCATTCTGCAGTTCCACATTGTCCTATCAAATAATAATGTTATTAGTTTGATTATTTTTGTATATTAAGGGCGGGGTATACCGCAATTTTCATCGCCATTTTTTTATATTTTATCTTTACCAGATATTTTTTTTTCTTATTTTAGACACAAAATGTGACTAAATTTAGCTCTTGTGAAATTTGTTTATCTCTCATAGTTTTCGCGTAATGGCTTGTTAAAGTCATATTTTTGCATGTTTCCGTTTTAACGACTGCACTAAAACCAACTGATATACCAAACTCAAAAAAATCACAGTGGATAAAGACATTGCAGGCTACAATGACATGCTCATGAAATTTAACAATAAAAATTATTTGAATTTTAAAAAATTGCTGAAACTGAAAAATAAAAATTTAAAAAGTTCAATATTTTTTTAAAAATAGAAATACTGTTTATTCTTAAATTTCATGAGCATGTCATTGTAGCCTGCAATGTCTTTATCCACTGTGATTTTTTTCTAGTTTGGTATATCAGTTGGTTTTAGTGTAGTCGTTAAAACGGAAACATGCAAAATATGACTTTAACAAGTCATTACGCGAAAACTATGAGAGATAAAAAAAAATTCGTAAGAGCCAAATTTAGTCACATTTTGTGTCTAAAACAAGAAAAAAAAATATCTGGTACAAATACAAAATAAAATAATGATGATGAAAATTGCGGTAGACCGCGCCCTTAAATTAAATATGGTTACCTTAGAGCTAGCCTATATTATCTTTTAATTAGAGAGATGAGAGAAAATTTCTATGTTAGCAACCCATCTTCATAAATACAAAATAAACAAACACAAATAAACATAAATAAGCCTACATACCAATAAAATCATAAATTACTTTCCTTTCAAATGATTGTTTTTTCAGGGCCGTTGAAATGCTAAAATGTCATGATTTTTTTCACATAATGCGCTTGATAGGGACGGCGAATTTCGTACACATTCTAGACAGTTTTTGGTCAAATTTTCAGTGAGGAGTTATATTTGTATAGGTTTGAGTGTTTATCATCTTGTCTCTCAATGGCCTAACAAAGGGCAATTTATTGGCTTAAGAATATATTTTACTTATTAATGTCTTAATGGCCTTAATTTGTTATAGTAATATAATACGAAAATTTTATATCGTACGGTTTGTAAGCTTAACAAATAGAACATTGAAGTGGAAATTCGTAAATCTCACTGACGAATTTATAGTAAGGTGTGAACTGTACGTGTGTAACTGTGGATTTATGATTGCTTACTATACAGCGTGCAACAGATAAAATGGAGAACCACATAACATATACAATTTACGAATTCGGGAAATATGTTTGTTGACAAATATACGACTACACAGGTCATCGACATTGAGCTACTGTGAACACAGACTGTCAATGGCAGCCAAAATATATTGCGTGTGAATATTTTATAATCAGTGTAACAAACATTTTCTGCATTGCATTCAATCGTCTGCGGGAACTGAGTTTACCGAACATTAAATCAGCCCCGTATCATTAATTCATCCGTTGGTACGGCACTGTAAACATTCAACGGCAGACATGTACAAAACGGACGATCGCGTGTGATAATTTTTAATCGACGAGGATGCATCACTAGTATATCATTCCTATATGTGGGACCATTTGCAACCAAAAAAATCACTGTTTACACTATTGCTGTGCAAGGCCACACGATGGTGTTCACCATAAAGTGAAGGGGTCGAGGTGGCCGAATGGTCAGACCATTCGCCTTCCGCCAATGCGATCTGAGTTCGATTCCCGTTGGGGTCGGTCTCAGGATTTTTGAATGTGGGAATCGTGCCGGACGATGCCGTTGGTAGGAGGGTTTTCCCGGGGTGTATCCCGTTTCCCCCGCCTTTTCTTTCCGGTGCTGCTTCATACTCACATAATTTCACCCCCCCCCCCCCTCCGCAAGCGCTGGAGACCTTGATGTTAAGCGCTGACCAAAATCTCTCGCTCATTATATGAAGTGAGAAATCTTGAACATCACTTAAGAATAATAATTTAAAAATATTATGTATTGTGACCTCAAACATTAACGATATAATCTCCAGGTACTTTGATAGTTATAAACGTTGCTTTGTTTATATTATAAAGTGGCAGGAATGTATAAATTCTTGCCTCAAGATAAGTAATCTACTAAGATTTCAAAAGTGCTTATTTCATCCTGAACCGTCCATACTATTGTCCAGAACGTATCACTATGAACTACCTGAAAAAAAAAATGTTTATCTAAACAGAACGTATCACTATGAACTACCTGAAAAAAAAATGTTTATCTAAACAGAACGTATCACTATGAACTACCTGAAAAAAAAATGTTTATCTAAACAGAACGTATCACTATGAACTACCTGAAAAAAAATGTTTATCTAAACAGAACGTTGTTAAATTTTAGAAATAAGTCTTAATTTTTTGAAAGTAGCCTTGATGTTTTATTTACCTTCTCTATACTTATGTCACAATGACATGAAAAATCAAAATAATTCTGTTTTAGGAACCTATTCAATAGTAAAAATATCTCTACTTAGTAAGGTAATTGACATCAAAAAATATTGCACGGTAAAACAAATAACAATTTCAACTTCACAGGTGGAATTCTGTGTTGCGTTATAAACTGTAAACTAAAACTGTCCCCCTCGGTGAAATGGTGCATATTATTTAATTCAATGAGCAACATTTTTCTTTATAAATTAATATATTAGTGTTAGTATTTGCTGGGGGTAATTACCCCCAACATAATAACATTTTGTTTTGTAGGTGACATCACTTTAAAATTTTTTAATTGGACCACGGCCATGGGTGTACAGGTCTGGGCACTAAAATTGAAAATAGAACCTCATGTAATTTTATTGGCGTCACTGGAACAATTTTTTTTTTTAACGTTATGGGAAAATGGCGCTACGATAGTAAGTTCTTGACGAAGCCGCCAGGAGCTCTAGTGGTGTGACAGTACATAGCAATGTTAAAATACCACTTTATTAGTGGCGCTTTCAGTTGCAAAGGGGCAATCTCAATAGCATTGGTACATAGTATAGTGTCCTGGATTGTATTTCTAAGACCGTGTTTCCAACATCTCCGAACAGCGACAGTTCTATTCAAAACGGTGAATACCATCTTACATTTCTGGCCAACAAATAACAAATATCAGGTGAAATTATGGAGGTAGGATAACATTTATAATCCATTCACACGATTTCTAAACTTGATACATGCATAGCTGTAACGAATCTTTGGCTTTTTAGCCACAATTACTTAGATACTTTTAAATTTTGCGATTTATTTTAGCTCTTTGTTCTTGTTTGTTTGTTATGTGTATTGACATATTTATAACTTTAGTATATTTTATTACTATTGTTTGTCTGCCTTATCAACTGAAGACGCAGTGTCATAGTTAAATTATTTTTTTTCTCTAAATTTGTATGTTTTCATTTTTGCTAAGTCACCTGTGTTTTCACACTTTTCTAGGCTTCTGTAAACGTTTTCATGTATATACTGAGGGGCAACTTTTTTTATTTTGAAGTTCAGCTTCATCCTCGACCATTTTCTACCTTCGAGAGTGGTCTACCAAGTCATGCATTTATTTTAGTGTTCCAACCCTCTGCGGCTTCATAAGTTCGTAGATCTGCGCCTATAACTTGCCCATAGCTTCACAGGTGTGTCTTATTTACAAATCAATGTTCTGCATAGTTCACGGAGGAGTGTTGTACTTATAAATTTGAGGATGCTTTTTTTTTTTGTGGATTATGAGCCATTACATTGCACATGTCTTACAGTTTTAGGAATGCCATATCTACACACATGAGGATGACAAGATTATAATCCCCTTTATCTCCATACTCATCCGTTAAACATACGTTTTGTACCTTCATCCACATTCACCTTTCCGTGTGGAAGAAATAGCCATTGACATCAACCGAGGAAACACTCATTTTTAATGCTAATACGGCAGCTGACTCAAAATTGTAATTTCCACGTTCATTGTTGCATCACACTACACAATGGGATTCTCTCCGCTGTGCAACCGAAACATGCGGATGTAAGTTTATTTTGTCTTGAAAAAAGGAACAAGACTTACGTTATTTCCTTTTAAATGTATCCGATATTTTCATAAATAATGTCGCTCTGTGCGATCGCCTTGCTGCAACTACTAGACGACCCCTACATAAACAGTTAACAGTTAAACTGTGTTTTTTTTTTAAGAAAAATAACGGTCAAAACCACAAAATCTACAAAAAATGGAAAACTGTCATTTTTTATAAATTTAAATATGATTATATCTAGGCCTCTATAATAACCGAATTTCAAAAATACTCGCGTTTTCATTTGAAAATAATTTAGACTTCCGTAAACCTCTCGCGAAGAGTTCTTCGGATAGTGAAATTATTTTCAAATCAAAATGTGAGTATTTTTGAAATTATGTTTTTATAGAGGCCTGCATAATATATTAAAATTTATAAAAATAACAGGTTTTCATTTTTGTTAGTTTTGTAGTTTATAGCCCTTGTTAAAAAAAACAGTTTTTAAGGTTTTACTCGAAAGTAAAGCATACTACCGCGTAGTGCTATATAAATCCGTTGATAAAACATCTACTCGGCAAAAAATATCATAGAATTTTGATGAGTAGTTCAGATTTTATTGACGATTAAGTATTCCAGTCTTTCGCTCGACATCGTACGTTTCCATACTCCTGAATGAAGAATTTAATGAGGATTTTAGAAGTTCATGCCCTCTTATTGAGCGCCTGCTAGAAAACAAGTGTTTTGTGTCATATAGGCCTTAGTCAACGAAGCGAAAGAATGAGAATAAATACTTCATTTAATTACTTGAGCACTTTCGTTACTGAATCGACCTATCAGTAGTTTCCTAGGGTGAATATATGTTATATAATGAAATATTTCATTTCGGGACAAAATTATTTTATAGTTATTTTATAATCTCTGTGGTAAAATCACTTCGAATTTCGTTCAGTTTACACTAAGACGTTATTGGTATCCAGTCCCTTGCCATAATAATCACATCAATGTTATTACTTTATTTTTGTAGGTTCTGTAAAAATGTTGTTCTTGAGAGTTTATATCTTTAAAAAAAGTAAAGTACGATGTTTTAATTAAATATGCGTTGTATCACGACTTAACAAATATATCATATAGCTTGCACCAATTCCGTTAAGGTATATTTGACTGAGGAAATCATTATATACATTTTAAGACGAAATACTTCACGTCGTCGGTACACAAGCAATGCATAACCTTAAAGGCCGCCGTGACAGTTTTCAATAAGTGCCTCTCTTCCGCGTACACGGAAACCTTTTCCAGGCCTGAAAGTGTGTGGGCGGGGCGAGGAGAACGAAACCGCAAGGGTTGGGAAAAAAAGTGAAGTGAGGAGTGAGGCTGCAGCGCCATAAGGCACAGCGACTGATGCCGGAAGATTGGGTCCACTTTGCCCGCGTGTGAAAACGTGCGCTGGGGAATTCTGGGGGGAAAGTGTCAGGGGTTGATGGTGGTGGGTCCCAGGGGTGCGAGCCCACATCCCCTCTATGCGCGCAGGGAGTGCCTAAAAGCCTCCATTCCCCAGGTCCCTATCGATATTCTGGTCCTCGGCTGTGGGTAGTGCCTGCCTGAAGGAGTGGGACAGGGGCAGAGGAAGAGAAGTAAGGCGGTGTCTTTCTCCCGACAGATGGTGCCCGTCGAGGTCGTAGTAGGAGAGTCGGGGATGATGGCGGGAAGCGGCTGCCTGCATCTCGTGCCCCATTAGAGCCGGGATACGTGAGAGAGAATCAATTGATGGCGTCGCCTGGAGACGAGGTCCTGGACCAGTTGCTTCTTTCTCCTTCTCTCTGCCTTGTCTCTTCCTCTATCTCCTTCTGCCGGGAGAATGCTGTGAGAAGCAGGGGGAGCATGATCCGTCTGTCGTTTTCGTCGGCTCCTCCCGCTATTTTGTTATCATTCCCGGAGAAATTTCCACGGTGCGGGATTGGAAGTGGGCGAGCAATACTACCCTCTCCTCCCTCAACACTTCCAACCGGCTTACTCTCTCGTTCTCAAAACGATCTATACTGCCTTCGTCCAGGGGCCCGTCGTCTGAGACCGATTCGGAACGTCTCGCAGAAGGTCGCTGAAAATTGTCGAGACCTAGTTCCAAATGTTGCGTGGGTAAAGTCTCTCTTCTTGAGCACGCTTGATCGTTTCGATCATAGGAGTAAAACTTTTTCCCAAGGATGGCGACAAAACGCATGTGTATATCACGCTTGCATAAGGCACAATATTTCTTGCTCTCGTAGTCGTACAGCAAGAAGCTTCTCGAGTGCCTCGGAAGCCTCAACTCGAAATTCTCTTT
This sequence comes from Medauroidea extradentata, assembly GCA_003012365.1. Classification (NCBI taxonomy): domain Eukaryota; kingdom Metazoa; phylum Arthropoda; class Insecta; order Phasmatodea; family Phasmatidae; genus Medauroidea; species Medauroidea extradentata. The sequence goes on along the minus strand of PNEQ01003171.1, from coordinate 28,030 downwards.
ATTGACTATAGACAGTGGGGAATCCTTAAGACTCTCGTGCTGAAATGTGTTTTTTATGAATCGTCGATGTAGCTTGAACGCCATATGTGACAATGGGAAAACCACTTGCAGGCCCAAGATAATTGTGTGGAGTGCTCTTTTCCGAGAGAGAGAGAGAGAGAGAGAGAGAGAGAAAGAGAGAGAGAGAAAGAGAGAGAAAGAGAAAGAAAGAGAGAGAGTAATTAGACTTTTCTTCTTCCAAGGGAACATCATTGCGGGCTACCGATCGCCTTGATATGCTAGAACTGTGTGCCACGCCACGTTTGACAATTTGCAGTTACACGTAATCTTCCAGCAAGATGGAGCACCCAGACTGGGGAGTTGTTAGTGTGACTGTTTCTCAACACGTTTCCTAGTTGTATTGGGCGTGATGGACTCATTTCATGGCCTCCTCGATCTCCAGACATCACATTACTTGTATTCTCGTAGGGGCAGGTGTATGCAACTATACGTCATTTGGGCTAGAACTCATGGTTCTACGTATTATTAAGTAAATGTTTTCCTTCATTGGCTGCTGACTCTATGAAACTTTGAATTGGGCTCTCGTTTTATTGTTCATCTGTCGTTGGTTCTATTGTCTTCTAGAGCGTGTCTGATAATTAGTCACCAAATCGTAAAGCAATACGTATGAATAAACTCCTGGATTCTGTCTTGTGAAATGAATACGCGGAATTTTCCATTCTCTATATATCGGCGGTGCCCGATATCCGGGAAATGAAACTCCGTATGAAAGATGATGATGTTTCCATCTCAAAAGAAATGCCTTACAAAGTATGGGACTAAATTACTTTCAGGCTAGAAATTATTCAGGGTATGAATGAGGCTCACGCCGAAGTTGTCTGATACCTGGTAAAATTATAGTTATAGTCTTTTGAAATGGGGTCCATAATTCACAAACAGGCAGTAGGACATGCAGTCGACTCGTTAAGTTTACAGCAGTAAACCACGAAATACAGCTTACTAAAGGTTGACGCGTTTCATTTATATGTATAAATTATAGGGCCACGGTTTTGTCGCGAAAATATTTTTGCCCCACTTTGTTTCAGTGTCGCACGTGCACATCGGCAGCTATACTTCATGGTTATTGGCAGCGTGTTTTTGTTCAGCCATATTTCTTATTTGACTGCGCCAATCAGAATAAGAGTCTGTAATTTGCCAAGGCAAGTGAGAGTATGATCATCCAATCAAAGACCAGACGATGTAGCAGAGCAGCAGGTGTACACATAACACATTTAAACCAAATGTTGCAAAAATCTTTCCGCCATAAAATCGTGGCTGTAATCATTTACCATAAATTGTGGAGTATAATTTACAAGGGCTAGGTTTTACTCTTAAAACACAGCTGCTATTAATTTCTCATGTCTCGAATGAAAGAATAAAAGTGATGTGAAAACAAGCAGAACGTATTTGGTAATTATTAAAATTATCGTGTTGGGAAGCAACGAAAATTTGTAATGTTTCAAAAAATTTGAACTCATTTTGTAGCAATCGACGACCATTCCGTGAACGCGATAAAAAAATTTTGACTAAATGCTTATTAGTTTTTATGTTTAACTGTGTGTTTCGGGACATTTTACTAACGTAAATTTTGTATGTAAAAAATGTTCCCAGTACTTGTGTTTCACACACAAATTATTTTACTGACAGCAAATGTTGCTACTGTGTAATTAATTGTTTTATTTTTTTAAGAAGTGGACATTACTGTCAAACTCGGTGACATCGACAGAACACGTAATGGCAATTGTCAGTTCCTATTATAGACTACAGAGATGTAGACCTATAAATTAACTTCACTTTGACCATTCCATTTGAATGGCCAGTAATTACCGCCCGTCGTCATTCCTCGCGCATAATTATATATCCTAGTCGCCCCTAATCATGTTATTTAACGTGTAGATGTTAACCTATTATTGGGACGGGTTGTGCTTGAAATAACTCCCGACGCGTATAATTACTTTTTCCCTCGCGGAAATTTCGTGTATATTCTGGACTATGGTCACTAAATATAAGCATCAAACACTCAAAACACCTTAAAATGTAACAAATATTTGTGAACGTTTTTCTAGGCTAATATCCAAACAGTTTGAGTTATATTGATCCTGAACATTTTTGTAATTGTTTGGCGCGATTTAGTTTATCATGCTTACCTCGTTAAGAGCGCATGTGTCTGCACTTGTAAAGAAATATTGTGATATAATTTGCCTTCAGCACGTGCATTTTATCTTATGCCCGGTGAAAAACTTTACATATGAAATAACACCCCCCATACAGTTAAAAACGTTAATGTTAGATTGTAAAAAAAAAGTTCGTGTTGTAGGAATATTTTATGAATTGTAGTGCTGCTAACACGTGCTGTATTGGCGTGCACACTGTGGTTGCTTGTCTAAGCCGACGGACTACTTTGTTTGCCAATGGCAGCGACAGAAACATTCTCGGACCAAAGCTGCGTTTATAGTCCGCCAGTAAGAACAGCCCCACACCGTGGACAGTGCATCACAGCACTTACAACTACGACCACGTATCACGTTTATGTGCAACTTTCACGCTATCGTGAACATTGCGTCTGAAGGAGTTAACCTTTTAACAAGTGTATTCGGGATAAAGTGAGCTCTAGAAAAAGCCCTGCTGAACATACATTTTCAGCCATTTTGTATATTCCCGCGCGTAAGATTAATCCTACTACAGGTTAGAAAGATCAAAGTTATAAGTTTGGCAGAGGGAAAATTTCTGCCACTTGAGCGCTGGTATCGCTAATACACCAAACTGACCAATCACAGAGCTTTCCTGAATGTTAAGATTTATTAAGTTGATAATTTAAAACGCAAAATTGGTTTCTTTTCACTTTAAAATTAAATTAAATGTCAAATATAACTTCCAAGTTTATTTAAATTTAATTTTACTACGGTTTCGTATTTATCTGGTCTCTTAGCGATCGAAGCGAAACTAGTGGCAGAAATTTTCCCTGTGCCAAGCTCTCCCATAAGAAAACGTATTTTCTTTCTAACCTGTAGTAGAATTAACCTTTCCACGCGTAACGGCTAACGATGGGAAATACATAACCTCTCTCTGGACATGTCACTTGATGTATTCGCCTGTAAGATAAATTACGCTGTCAGTAGGAATCTACACAGTTTGATAAAAAAATTGTGTTATTAATTATATAAAATAAAATGTCACCTTCGGTTGCTTTTACTTCAGTGTGGTTGTATTCAAATAAGAAAATACACGGAACTATATTGCGTAATTTCGTTGCCAACCCTACAAGTACTAAGGCAACTAGAGTTAATGTTAAATTATATGCAGTAACGGATAGTGACATTTCTCAAAGGTTAAATTTTAAGTGCTCACTTTATACCGAATGGCCTATATACTTGTTCATGAACGACGTGTTGCAAAATAGGACACGAATGCTTGGTACTGTACAAAGCAAGACGATAGTACCACAGACAACATTCTTATCTTGGTGGAGCTTATTAGAGTAGTTAGCTATGTACAGATACTTCTAACACCAGCGTACACTGGTGGTAATATTATAAGCAGATGAAAAATTAATATCGTAAGGGGTTGGTACTTGAGGACCAGGGTAGAGCATCCAGGCCGCGGTCACACTGCATACAGAACTAATTCACTTAAACATGTTCCATTTTATGGAACGGTTACACGAGCTACGAACGAGTTCAGATCGCAGTCTCTTTTCGAAAAGTATATAGGTTTAATATGTAGTTTTGAACGACATATCTTCCATGCTTCTCTCCTATTAGCTGCTTGGAGTTATGATCTGTTTAACGAATATGGCTGAATTTTGGTCCGACATTTTTGCACTCGTTAAATTATATTAACTTCCAAGTATAAAATAATTATATCCAATTTACACACACAGCAGCACTACAGTTAGATGCAATATGATAGCTAAAAATTCACGAGTGCTTGAATGTAGATGTGATAATAATTAAATATGGTTATGGACTGGAAAATTTCGCGAATTCAAATACCTGCAGGCTAGAATCCATTGTACTATGTATACTCAAACTCCGTCTATTCGTTCATTGTCTGCTGTTCCACTGAGTAGCAACTAGTGGACAAATAGTTGGGGCACGAATATGCATGGTACAATGTATTCTTGTCTGTAGGTCATTGAATTCGCGAAACTTTCCAGTCCCTAAAAATGGTACATTTCAGGTTTCAAGTTTGTTGAGGTTACAAAGTTCATTGAGTTTAGTCTGTTTAGTTGTGTAACCACGCGAACATGTTTAGTTTTAAACACGATCAAACATGGCTGCCGAATGTATTTAACTGAACAGATTTGAGACCTCTAGTGTGACCGTGGCTTTACTAATGGGCAGCCGTAGGTATCTGCTTGCCCCAAGGGATTACATGGTGTGATGCCCTATAATGGTGACGCGCCGGAATGAGATGGGGTTGGGATGGACTGGAGACCCCCGGGAAAACCCGCCGTTCAGCGGTATCGTCCGGCACGATTCCTACATGAAGGGACCGACCCTGGCGTGAATCGAACCCGGATCGCCTTAGTGGGGGGGGGGGGCGAGTACGCTAGCAACTACGCCAACTGCAGCCGTTATAAGCAGATAGTAACCAAGCAGAAAAAAAATTCCTTTTCAACACCCGAAAGTAAAAATGTAAATGAAAGAAAATGTATTCGTTGATTACAATACGAAGTTAAATTACAAACGTTTTAAGTTTTCCCGTCACTGATTGGAGAAGCGGAAGTACAGTATGCAGAGAAGTTGACATTTCTCGCTGAAACTATTGTTCATTAGCTGCTCTTTGACACAATGATACCGCGTGGTTTGATCTCAATTTATCTGCTTTCTTGTTATTGACTGAGCGCTCTTCAAATATAAAACTGAGTCGACCAATAGCAAATGTGATCACTGTGATATATAAATATTTAAAAATTTATTTACGTACTTTGGGGGAGTTTATGTAGTAACTTCCGTCGGTCACGTACTAACGTACTACTGGCTACATAGTTGTAACGAATCACAAATCGTATGAGCTAGTTCCATCATACAGTGAAAGAAATGAATAAGTCAAATGTAAATATCTGTAATCTGATGGCGCTTACGAACAAATTGGGGAAAAGCATTAAAATTACTAAGAGAGAATGTAATGGGTCTATCGTGACCTGAGTTCGCAGTGACGACGTGACCCGTCCGAGATATCGACCTCAACAGGGCAATGTCGATAGGCTCCTTGTAGAAAATTTATTTATCCTCGTAGTTGACGAAATTCTTGGTAATTAGAGAAACTGCTCTTCCTCATACATCCAAGCATCCAGGTTAGTTTCAGCGGTGGAATTGATGCGTGGGTTGAATAATGAATGAGCACATATTTTTAGCTTTGTAAATGTTCTGAGAAAAATAAGTCGTACGCTTCAGTCAAGAAAAGTTTCTGAGTACGTTTAAAGTTGTAGCCTTGATGAAAACACCCCCTTTAATCTGTAACACTGACAAAATTATATGTTACAACAATAAATTTACAGTTGTTCCAATGCTAGCTTGTGCCCAAAAGAAAACGCGTATATTGCAGGTCCTTAGGACTTAAATCGGAATTAGAGAATACTCTCTAATATTCCAGTGGTTTTTCAGAGATCCTGGATGGAGCAGCTTAAACTAATTAAACCAATGTAAACTCAATGAATAGGTATGTACTGATGCACTCTTACAATGCGGCAACTATAAATCAGAATATGTTAACATCATTGGAATATTAGTGAATATTCACTAATTCCGATTTAGATTGCTCACAATATATTAACAGTATTTCAGAAAGGTAATTTACTTGGAATTTGGGAATGGGCGCCGTTTGAGCTCTATGGTAATATGTAGGGACAGAAATTTTTGGTGAAAAGATTTTTGCCCCACTTTGTTTCAGTGTCTTACGTGCACACCTGCAGCTTAACTTCAAGGCCATTGACAGGGTGTGTTTGTGCAGAGTCCTTATTCATTTGACTGTGTCAATCAGTACACGGATAACTGCCGCACGTCACGTCTGTGATTTGCGGGTTTAACCTTCACAGGCTGGGTGTTACGGCATCCAATCACTGTTTCAGTGCCTTGCGTACGCACTTGCATATCTGCTATGTTGTCAAAGTGCTGCAAAAATCTTTTCGCGAAATTTCCTGTCTCTAGTAATATGTTTAGCGATGGAGATTTACCGCGGAAAAGTTGAGTGTTTCCTTGACGTCAGTGCAATGTATTGATATCAGACTCTTTTCTTCCTTTACTGGTGAGTCCATATTTGACTGGGTCAATGATAATTTCGCTGCACTACGTCTGTGATTTGTTGCAAAGACCTAGACCGTGCCACATAATAACCACAGAATAAACACGACACTCGCCTATCTACCAATGTATTTTGCTTGACACCCCTGTTGTTTGGCTGTAGTTCGTCAAGTTACCAGAGTGTTGTACTTTTTTGGCGCTGTAATCCGGGCGGTCGGACTCAAACTCCGCCCACTTTTTTTCCATTGTTAACATTATAAAGTAAAGAAAGATTGCTGGAGCCATGATTTAAAATTCTGAGCGAAAGTAGTATTTCATAAATTGATAAAATATACGTTTTGATAAATTGTTAATCTTAGTGGGAGGGAAGTGGGCGGAGTTTGGGCCCGACTGCCCGGATTACAGAGCCAAAAAATGTATAGCATTATCGGTAACTTGGTGAACTGCAGCCAAACAACAAAGGGGTCAAGTTTCCAGGCGAGTGTCCAGACCTGTTCTTCTACGACGGTGGTTAAATTGAAGATTCCCATTTTATAATATGCGAGGTAATTTACACGTAAGTGACGTAACATTTACCATTCATAAATATGTAATTGAGATACAAACATGTTACAGTATGTTTTGAATTATAGGAAACTGTTAAATCAGTGTCTCAAATTACACGTGGCTTTGTGTACATGCCTGTACGCCCCGAGAGCTGGTACAATGAGTGAAAAGGGCCATTATGTCGCTTCTAATGTAGTTAGTTATTATGTGATGTTCTGCCTCGAATCGTCACGTTTACCATATCTAAATATGTAATTAATATACGAACTAATTAAGTGATTACAGTATTGCGTGATTCAAATTCACATGGAACTATTTATATTCCTGTACGCCACAATATCTGATACGATAACAACAATGAAATAGCTTATCTTGTCGTTTCTGTTACGACGTATTTTTTGTGACACAACCGTTGTCAAATCATACAACGCGCAGGACGCTACATCGATTTAGAGAATCAGCTGGTGGAAAATATTTTCGTGGTTTTTCCACCGTCTCTAGTTACGTCGAAACAAATATCAACAGAACGGTATGATTGTGTCTGGTGCAGCTAATGAGGCGCCCGTCAGAAGTATCCCCGGGCCTTGCCCAAGCGCCAAGTGAAAATCTGTATTGATTTACGCATGGTTGGCGTTGCTGAGGCCGTGATGTGGTGCCGTGGTCCAGTGTGGGTGGGCGGGATGAGGAGGGAGTAGGGATCGGCAGAGGATTTATACGTGCCTGCGTAGCCCATGATTGCGGCCGCTGTATCTGACGCGCCACGGCGCAGCTGACTGATAATGTAGATTAACGTGAAATATCGCGCGGCGGACGGAAGAAGCTGTGCTACTGCTGCCCTGGCCCTGGAGTAGCAGCGTCCCTCCAGCTAGCCGTCTTCGCTTCTTTAGGAGGCTAAAAAAAAAAGACGATTAGGAGATAGGGCAAGGAAACGCATACATAAAAGAGGCGAAAACAAGGGGCCAACGACTGGATAGATGGAGCAATTTAAGATGGCAGGGCGAAAATATAAGGGAAAAGCTTTCTCTTGAGCTGCTTACTGGAGGGAACAAAAAACTTAAAAGTGGAAAATAGAGAAGTGAAAAATTGTAAGCGAAAAATTAGTTGTCAAGTGCAAGGAAATAAAATAGAACTATGTGTAGAGTTCACGTCAAGCGAGATGTGTCGTTAACGAGACTAACATACACACCGACACACCTGCACACACACACACACACACACCAACCTACATCAGCGCGCGCACACGCACACACACATACACACCTACATCAGCGCACACACGCACACAGGAAGTTCACAAAAATACAGGCTAACTCTTGCAGGAGATTCATTGTGTAAAATAAAGCAGGAAGTATACAAGACACACTGCAAGTTACCGTAATATTAAGGGAGTAATTTGCCATTAAAAATAAATTATTAAAACTTTTAATTTCCTCACAAACGTACACTGACAAGACCCAGGATATTACTTCATGACTATAACGCCGACAAACCAACAGCAAACGCCAGTTGATACCTTCAACCCTTATGGCAATAAAAGGGGTGACCACCGTTAAATTGCCGACTGCTTTTTTTAACATCTGGGTGAGACAACATTTAAAAGTGAATTATTGGGTAGTTAGTGTAACCTTAGTAATTAAAAAAGTCCTCTTGCAGCGACTGTCTATGACGCAGAGTTTTCGTGAAAAACGCTCATGAAGTTTGGACGTGGTGACACACAGCCTAGCGCGTAGGCATCACTGCGTTGGCTTATCCCACCGTGCCGCTCCGCATAGAGGAAGATGGACATTCAGTATAAATATAATGTGCCGTACCTTGAATAACTCACATAACCGAAACCGACACTTTGCTTTTGACTGAATTTTTATGTGTTTTGAAAAAAATTATAAGTGTGCAGGTGAAATAAATATATAGTCAGTACAATGCACGAAGTTAAACATTTAAACAGTTTGTGTAATTCTGGCACTACTGAAAAATGTAAGGGAGCCGATATGGTTTCGTGTAATTGCCCTATATTACCGATACCAATACCAATACTGCCTTGAGAAGGAAGAATTACATTATTGCAGGAATAAAAAATTAAGAAACTTAATTTTCATAACACTTCGTCAAAGAGTATTCTAATTGTCTTAATTTGTATGGTTTAAGTCTTTAAATTAACTTTTGAGATACTTCGAACCACAAACTAGTAAGTGACTTAAACGTATGCGGGCGTATGATGAAGGCAACGGTTTATTTTTTGCCATTGTTCATATAGGTCATACAATTTTTGTTTTAAAACTTACTAACAGTCACAGTCATTTAAATTTGTAAATTACTCGCAACTGTGGCATTGCTAGAAGCATTTTTCTCTGCAAGAAAGTTGTGTTGAAAACTGTGCAACATGTATAGAGAGAAGAAAAAATTTGGAATTTTAAGCTCTTCTTCTTCAAAAGGAGCGGTTGGTTTGGATTCATCGGTACCGGAATAGCCCTACTGTATAATTGTAGTCAGATGTCAGGTTCCAAAATACTCGTACATTACAATATTATGTCATTTACGCAATTTCACGTCATAAGTGATTCGTCTGTACCTTTTCCTTACCTTCCTTATCCCTCAGTCTTAGTGTTGTATCTGTCTGGTCTTGAATGTAGATGTCCTAGATGTTAGTTGCCACTCAAGCATGCGAAAACAATGCCACATCAGTGTCCCACAAGCAGTGCAGCACTGTGTTATTAAACACACCGTAACGGTTTGGAGTTTTTTAAGGTACGGTACCTGATCTGTACAGTGAACGTCCACCATCGTCTGTGCGTTGCGGCAGGATATGCGTAAGACTCACGTATGCAGTATTGCCTTCGCACTAGGCTATGTGTCACCACGCACAAACTTCACGTGCAGACAGACAGTCACTTTACGCAATAATTCCCTTTTAAATGTTGGGTTATCCACGTTAACACCCATATTGTGGTATTCCTCGCATATCCCAGTTACCTAGTGTACAGAAATTCAAAACTGCATATCGTCTGTGCACTTTACTTGACGCCACATATTACTTATTGTTTTGCTTTCGATAGCCTTTTCCGTTTTTTAGAGTGATTTCAGGACCTAGGGTGGGCAGGCAACCGTCGAATTATTTTTCATTGGGAACAACCTGGTTAAATATGCGCTCAGAGTTCAGAAGCAGCCTGTATGCTTACATTATATATATATATATATATATATATATATATAATATATATATGTGTGTGTGTGTGTGTTGGTGTGTGTGTGTGAATTTGTATATCTTATTATACAAAATGAAGTGACTCACTCACTCATCATCGTACAGCTCAATCCACTTGACTTACGAGTCATGATATTTTGAGTGTGGCTACCTCTTACACCATAGCAACCACCAAGAAGGGATTTTCCTAAATCCTAAACTAAAGGAGGTGAAAAAGGGGTGGAAAATGTGTTTCCAATTAATCCTCAATAGCGCTTAAAACCATTTAGATATCGAGATGATTTTTGCTTCAGAATGAAACTTACAAAAATGCACTTTACCTGGCTGAAAAGTTTTTCGAAATTCGAAAGTAAAGGTTGTGGAAAGCCTAAATTTTTTTCAATATATCCTAGGTAACTCTTAAAGGCGTTGAGATGATCTTTGGTTTAAAATGAATGTCACACATATCCTAAAAAAATATTTTCGGGACTTTTTGAAATTCAACATCTAAGAGACAAAAAAAAAACGTTATTAATTAATCCCTTGTATCTCTGAACCCTGTTGAGATACCGAGATAATTTTTGAATATGAATAAAACTTGCGGGAATACCTAAATAGATTTTTCAGGGATTTTCAAAAATTCTACAATTTAGGAGGTTGAAATATGTAAAATGTTCCAGAAATCCCACAAAGTAGGTATGACTACGGATGAATAATTTATAAGTTGTAACTGTTTGCCTCTTTGGGCACAGGCCTGTACATTATACAGTTTCAATTTTTAAAAAGTTCTGATAGGCTACCTTGCATTAGACGTTTTGAACACTGGTAGGAGGTTTTGTGTTAGAATCACGTATAAAGCAAGGCGACGGGGAACTGCTGCTATACGCACATATTAGTGGCAGTTGGTAAAAGAGCTAATTCTCTATTTGAAGTATGAGGATTTAAGGGTGGCTTCTTCTTGCAACATAGGCATCAACTAAGGGATGAAAAGGGGGAAAATGTGTGTTCTCGATATCCTCCACATCTCATAAACCTGGTGAGGTATCGTTATGCTTTGGGTGTGAAAAGTCGTTTTTTTTTTTCTCAGTAGCTCATTAACACAAGCTATTATTTTCCTTCAAAAGTTTGACGCGAGCAATGCCGGGCAGCTAAGACACACAGCATATTTCTTAACACATGTTACAAACTTTCAAGGAAGGGGATTTATTTTTTTTAATCAAAAAATGCGGTATATTAACACAATAAAATTATTGCCTAGCGCAATTCGTAAGGGAGAAATTCACCATTGAAAATATAGTATTTGGGCAATATTTCGGAAAAGACGTGGAGTTAAATTTCAGTTTTGTGCACAATTATCAGTGTTATTGAACTCTTCAACTCCATAACAAACAGTTCTTTAAAACACTCTCCGTGAAAATAAAACGCACACATTTCCTGTTGCCTTATATCCCAAGAAACATAAAATGTCCTGTTGTCGCCAAAATGCACCGTTTACAAGAAATAAGTCATATAGAAATATTCAGACGCTGACATACAGTGCATATGAGGTGAGTATTATTTACAACCTGCTTTTTACAGATATTCACACCTTAAATACGCAAAAGAGGGTGTGTAATAGCATGCGTGTGTATAGAGTTACTTGAAATAAAGTTTTTTGAGGTTTATTTGATTGAAATATGTGACGGTTGTTAGGAACTGTAACACAGGGTGAATTATTCAAAGTGCAAAATGCATTTACAAGCATTCTGTGTGTGACTCCACTGCGGGTGTAGCAGCCTTTGCGTACATTCCAGATATTGTATTGTTGTCACAGAAACATTAGAGCATTTTATTGTAAACGGTGCATCCTAGTGACTTGAAACAAGACGACCTTAGGATGTACCGCTCATAAAGGCAACATGAAATGTTCAAAACACCCAACGGCAAGTTCTAGTCAATAAGAGGGTGACCACCGGCGATTTAAAGAGCGGTTTCTTGACGAGTTGAAATATTTAATCCACGTCGCTTCGGATATTTTCCCAAAATACAATTTTAAAAATATATTTCCTAGGGTAATTTCTCCTTTACGAACTGCACTAGGCAGAATTTCATTTTTCATTTTTGATAAGGAATCACCTACTAAAGTTCGCAACATAAGTTAAACTGCTCATATCTATACATACATAACTTGTTTTCAGATAAACGCACTACAAAAGTACAAAATAGTTTTTCAGGGTACTTAAAGTGCCCTTCGGCCGATAGCAGGATATCCAACTGACAAAACCACAGCAGCCGAAGTTTGTTTTTATCCAGCTTGCATGGGGACTGGCTATCCAGCACATCAAAACAGCACATACGTTTTTGCGTGGAAAAAACTTTCCAGGTCAGCGGCAGTCAATTGACTGGTATGTGACGTGCATAAAACTGTACGGGCGTCCGTCCGGTTACGTCCTACCCGTATAGGAGATGGAGACGAATGGCTCGCCCGTAAGCAAACTACTGCGTGCTGGAATTGGCCATCGCCACTGAATGCCCTGCCTTTATTATGTCGGGCGTCTCGGTCGTATAGTAGGAACGGTACAGTTCCGTTCCGTTGTGCTGTTTTTCCTATAGAAACACTGAACCTGTCGTCACACAGGAAAACACATCCGTAGCTGTCGTCACACAGGAAAACACATCCGTAGCTGAGGTGTTTATAAATCGGTCTCGTTTAATTATTCTGTTGTTTTTTTTTTCCTTAACTCGGATAAAAATTAAACGAGACTATTGGCTGTCTTACCGCTTACAAACGTAAGGCACGATGCTTACATGTGAATGTAATGAGATTTATGTTCTCCTAAACGTCCTCTAGTTCCACAAAAATAGCTCAAGTCTATTGTGGTTAAAGGTCATTCGGGATAAAGTGAACACTAAAAATTTTACATTTGAAAAATATAATTAGCCGTTAGTGCATATAATTCAACATTACGTATTGTTGCCTTACAGCTTGTATGGTTGACAGCGAAATTACTCAATATAGTTCCGTGTGTTTTCCTAGTTAAACAAAACAATACTGAAATAAAATCAACCGGAATCGACATACTTGTACTTTATTTGCTTAATCAAACTATATAGGTTCCTACAGACTGCACAATTTATCTCACACGCGCAAATATCAAGTGACGTGTCCAGAGAGGTTAGACTTTTCCCGTCGTTGGCTGTTACGCGCGGAAAGATACGAATTGGTTGAAAATAGAACTTCAGCATGGTTTTTTGAGTGCTCACTTTATCCCGAACCACTTATAATAGTAACGGCCTCCAAAATTCGCGTTGTTCCATGTAAGGCCAGACTTCAGTGTACTTAATACTAGAACATAATAGAGTTTCGTGGCCAACGATTTAACATACTATGTAATGTCAATGTACGTGCGGGGCCTATTTATAGGTGGTTGGACACACTATCATTAGAGGAACGTCAATTTCGCAAATACATTCCAGGTCAGGTTGAACGCCAAAAATATATACTTCGTAATCTGTGTGATTAGCTGGCGGCTGTCACGAAACGCATTTAACTACTGCAAGCCAGTAGTAAATAAGGAAATGATTCATAGAGCTGTAGCTTGTAATGTTGTAAGCCAATGGGTAATCGACTGTATCTAGAGCATGTAAAGGACTGAGCAATCTAGGCTACTGCCAGATGAATCCGCGAAATTGACGTACCTCTATATATAATAAAATCTTTAACATTTTCAACATGTTTTCTTGAGTTCGCTATGTCTCCAACAAATACTTAAGCACAAGTGTAAAATTGTGTTTGAATTTGTTCCCCCAAAATGTTTAGATAAAATCTTAAATTGTACATAACTGTATAAAAATATAAGGGAAAATTTATTCTATGTTTATTCTGTAAATTTATTAAATTTACATTGATTTGAAATTACAGAATCATGAACTTCCGTAAAACGAGAAAATAATTGGCACATAAACATGTATATGGGAGAAGATTTATGTATATAGTTCTTTTTTGTCAATTGATTAGATTACTTTCGAACTTGTCGATGTCACAAATAGATAATATTATTTTCTTCTCAACAGTTTTAAAAAAAAAGTTTATTCTAGACTCATATGTGTACATGTTCAAAAAATGTCATTTAATTGTAATTGACAGGCCAGCTGCGGAGTCTAGTGAAACGTGCGTTGCTCCTTTAAGAAGCTGCGCAGTTACAAGATACTAGCTCTTATTTGTTACTGCATGCAAGTAAATAAAGTAGGACTCAATTTAGTTGCTCAGACATGTACTTCCCATTCCAGTAGGACAGCCCGTGAGGAAGCTCTGCCCGCAGAGCTCCACATCCCATTCGCTGGCGACGTCGCAATTAACATTTAATTGGCGTTTCGTTCATGTACATAAGTTTTCTCGGGCGAGGCGCTTTAATTACGCAGGCCGAAACAGCGTTATTCAGCGTCGGCAATGCTGTGCCCCGTTTTCTTCATCACAGCTGCAGCCCGACTACACGGCTAATTACTGCGCAACATAATGCATCATTTTATTGAAACATATGCTAAAGCCACGAACCACATTACTTCTTAGTTTGGATACGCTTATGCTGACATTTTCGTTTCCCAAGCAAACGACTCTGTTGCGGCGAATTTGAAATACTATCCCCAACTTAGGCGGGTCATGGGACTTCCTATGGCTTTCTCGTAATTTCATTGCTAGAAAAGTTCGCAGGAAACTCAGTAACTAGATGTATAAAGCCTGCTACCCACTTAATTAGCGTTAGATTTTTTATGTGGGTTTCGAGGTACATGTTGGAGTACTTTGAGTTTACGATCGTGAAGCTATTAATTATGGCCACAGTGTTGCACTTATTAAAAAGAAACAAAATTAAAATAAAGTTGGGGCTCGTGAGCATTTCGTTATAACCTCCCCCCTCACACTTGGTTTCCGTGATAAACTAACACCTCATTGAAGCGAGCAGTAAGACACATTCTTAAAAATATTTTTGTATTTTAAACTATACTTCAGTATTGTATAAACCTATCACATAACATTGTCAAACTTACAGTCTGCTATTTGCTTTCCAGTTTGACAATTTAATACCGCCGTATTAAACTAAAACAGAGAAAACAATATCATGTTAATTGTACAGAAAATAAAACTCTGCAGTAGTAAAATGCTAAGAAATATAAGCATGTGCATTTTAAAACTCTGGACGTTTAAAATCGACGAATTTGTGACATATACTTCCTACTTTCCAATGTATATGGAAGTTTGTGGTTTACGGTAGCTCAGTAAAACGTCGACTGGATAGCAATTTTATTCGGGTACGGTTCTAGTGACAATATAAATTTTTTAATTTTATTATTTTTCTGCGGTTTGGCGTTATACCATATATAAAACAGGTGATGTTACTATAATATTAACTTCCGGAAAAAAAACTATACTGCTCATTAAAATAACGTAAGAATTGGTAATTTGTAACATTATTATTGAACTATTATTAGCCTGAGAACCTTTTCTCTTCATTCTGCAATACGTCTTACGACGTTCGTTGTGTGTTATTATTTTCTTATTTGTTTGTTTACTCTATGGAAGTTTGGTTGGCTATTGTTTGCTGGATGCAAGTTCTGGATACTATGATACTAGTTAGTACAATGAAAAAGTTGCAAGTCTTTTTACCCGTGTAGCACGTCGTTGCTGTCCTATCGGGGCGGACCGATACTGACGTAGAACTGTCGGTATGGCTCCTAAGGATCACAGTCGCGCGCACGGGGACCCCGACAACTAATTAGAATATAAAATGCCTCGCAATCACAGTCTCTCTCTACAATTACTAATTAGAGGTGTCTCGGCCCGACGTACTTTGTGACTTGGCGAAATCTTAATGTCGTCCCGACGCCCAAAACAACGACGATGATGGCGCCTCGGCCCACAATACTCCGCGTCTCGACTTCTGACGGTGGCACTCTGCCCTACCGTCGCCGCGACTCGCCGACGACTTCCCCGGCTTGACCACGTCTGTCCCGGACCGACACCGGCCAGCTTCTCCCTCTCACCCTGATTTGCCAAAAAACCCGTCACTTGAACTGCAAGCTTCGGTTCGTTTTGGGCCAATCAGGAGTCAGCTTACAACCGATGGCCCCGCCTCTCGGGGACAATAATTCCGGCCTGAACCATATTTATTAAATCATTTCTTAATTTCTCGTCGCTATTAACATTCAGTTACATAAAATAGTTCATTTACTTGTTAACATTTATGATTCCTTAATTGCTATATAACACAGTAACAACTAGCAAAACTTTTGGCTAAATCCTTCCCCTCGTGACCAGCTGGGGAGGCGGTTCGAACGGGGTTGGGTTAGGCCCCAAGACACTCTCTGCACCTGCTTCTCCTCTCTCGTTTTCACAAAGACAAAATATATACAATTCCTTATTTTTAGTATAAAACTTGGTGCGGTGGTTGACACTGACAACTATTACATATAATAAATCGGGGTGGCGACCATATGTGCCTGTCACAAACTTCAAGAAATTTTTTTACATGAGGAATATTGAACTCCGTTTGTAATTATTGTTTTGTTACTTAACATGGAAATAATATTTTGCGTACAATTATGAATAAATTTTGAGATATAGGCTACTGTTCAGAATATATTCCAGCAAAAATTAATTCGAAAATTGTTTTAATATTTTAAGTATTTTTATATTCACAAAAATAACACACAATTATCACGATGGCGTAAATGATAGCCCTTCCTTTTATAATTCAGAATGCTTGTTGTAAACACTACTTTTAAGAGCGTGGTCTTCACCAGTTTTTAGTGTCATATTTTTATATTTGTACCATATATTATTTTTTCTTTTTTTGGAAATGAATTGTGACTAAATTTTGGTGTTTTGAAATGTTTGTCTCTCTCACAGTTTTTGCGTAGTAGCTCATAAACGTCAAAATTTGCATTTTATGGTTTTATGTACGCCACTAAAACCAACTGACGTACCAAATAGAAAAATTATATTGAATAACGATTATGCAGGCTAGTTCATCTTCTATATAAAAACAAACAAATAAACTTTTTTTTTGTGTAATTCAAAAATTCCTGAATTATTTCAAATTGTAATTTTAAGTTTCAGGAATTAGTTTTTTTTAATACAAAAAATATATTATGTTACATGCAAATATTATGACACTATTAATCATTACTCTGAACAAACACATTTTGCAAAATTAATATAATAGCAACGTTATAACTCTACAGCTTAAATGACATTCTATTATCAGAACAACTGATATACAATATGTGAATTCTACGTCAAGTTCCTTGGTCAATTGTGTACATGTTTCTTTGTATTTTGACTTCAAGTTAATACTACATACAGCAGGCTTTTTTTTTACATCCTAGCTTACTACACATGTTAAGTAAAAATAAGTAGAAAATAACGAAGAATTGTACCACAGGAAGTAAGAACCACAAATTATTCAGAAGATGCATATTTATTGGATGCCACTAAAATAATCCATGAATTCACAACAGAGTACTGTCCAAACGCCAGCTCTGAGTTCCTGGCGGGTATGCGATTTTCGTTCGTAAATATATAAATAATACAACGAGGCTGATACCATGTCAACGCACGTACTATCCTAAGTAACGTCGTAAGTTTGGATGAGTTCGCTACTGTTTTCCTGTGGCCTACATGACGTTTACGACGAAAAATGCATACACACCAGGGACTCAGAGCTGGCGCGTGGACAGTAGAAAGAAGGGATTCTTTATAGGGAGGCAAGATAGAAAACGACCTGCGTGTGGCGCGGCTACCCTCCCCTTCCGCCCCTTGCTAGTGCCCGGGAACTCGCGCATGCGCGTAAGGAGGTCGTTTTGTACCTTGTCTCCCTATAGTAAGTAATATTTGTTGTTTGGCAAGAAGGATGTGTGTTGTTGCGACACTGGTGTGGTGTGAAGGCTAGGATGTGTATTAAGGAATTAGGTCATGAGCGGAGGGGTCAATATTCTTCAAGAATGACAGTACACTTCTTGACGTAGCGTGTGACGGTGGTGTGTGTAGGTGGGAGGGCCGGAGACGACATACTTCAAGGGCGCAGAGCCGCTAGAAGGAAGTCGCAAGTTCCTCTCCATGCAACTGTTCCCGTCGCACTTCATCAACGGACAGCTGGTGCTCAAGTGCACCTCCTACATCGCCACAATGTATCGTCAGTCGACAGAGGCACGCTTTGGATCCAGGACCAGCGACCCTGTGCCCGAGAGAGGTATGTTCTACCACCACTGTGCACATTCACATACTCATATGTAATATTATAGTGAAATATCTATGAATTTGATAGTTTTCAGCATTCAGTATTTCACGACACATATACAAAATACATGAAAAGCATGATTATGAGACCCCTGTGGAATCCGTGGAAGACTTACTAGCACGTGTGATGGCTGCAGCGAATGTTGGTGGACCAGAAATTGGTGATCGAGTATACCACAACATGATACGGAGGTACCGCATCTGTGTTGAAGTCGATTGTCGTCACATCGAGCCCCTTTTGTAACTGGTTCCAGACGACAGGCAGCAGGAGTCGCGGAGAGCAATATGTGTTGTAGTATTTCGCGTGTTGCGGCAAACGGGTACGTTTCCGGACACGAGTTCCTATGCTAAACTTATCAGTCTTGCTCTCCACTACAAGTCCTCAAAGCCTGTAAAGGGCAATTTTGCCACACCTGTATACAAAACACTATGGTCTCAGCAGATATGTTATTTTATGCTTAGAAACATTAGCAACATTATTCACTGCCTGTTCCAAACCTTGTGATATTCTAATAGGCTTATAACACTTCATCCTGTGGTTCATAAATATTTTTTTTTTTATTCGCCGATGTTACTGGATAAATTCAGATGTGAAAGATAGTGTACAATATTATTTTTAATAGTTTCGGTTATTACTCTCTATATTCATGGTAAAACAGTCCCCCTACTCCCTATTGATTCAAATTTTTCGCTCATCACTCCACACATATAATTTATCCCTTCACCCATACACATAAATCTCTACCCTCCCGTTGATGCTCACCACCAACCCCTTTGCCGGTCTCCGCGGCATAATGGTTAGTATATGGTGCGAGGGTTCCTGGGTTTAAATCCTGGCTCTAGCATTGTTGTTGTGTTGTCTCTTCACCTTACTTCACCCTCGTCGGCTCTTAAGACCGTTGTTAAAGGACAATTAAACCCTCTCACCTCACTCATCCCCTATTGCCCATCTTACACACCTATACCTCATCCCTTTTCACATTCCCACTAAAAATTCTACCTGCACAACCTAACACCCTCCCCCACATTGCACTACCTTCTCATCCCTCTGCTACAAAACCGCTACCATCATTATACCACAACCATCACATCTACCACCAGCCTTTCCTTCACCGTATTGACCCAGAAACATCACATCTATTTACTACTCAGCCAAGTCATGTGGTTCGGATTAGGGGAATCAAGGTAGTGCTAGTATCCATGTATGATGAAGGGAAAAGAGGAGAGATGCGCAGCAGGGGAATAACATAACCACAAAGCGCTTCGAACCTAGAGGAAGAGGTGCTCAGTGGACAAAAGAAAGGGAGGATGCTTTGTGACTTTAGTTATATCACATTTTTCCAGGAATCATGGTTAAGTTGGCTAGGTAATACATGGTACTTTCCACTTCACATTCCTACACACACCACCCCACCTCATCCCTCTACATATCACCTTTCCTAATTTCTCTAAACCCACACATTCCACTTCGCACATTCCAATAGCCACCTTTCAGCTCTGTCCTCTATCTACCTACAACACATGTGATAATCCTTCTGCTTCTCAGTGTATAGCAATCCTTGATGTACCCTCAAACCTCGCTCGTCACTATACCTCCCTCCATGCAGTCAACTCGCTACATCCATCCCCAAAAAGAGGGATAAGGAGGCAAGGAGAGGAATTGGGATGGAATAGGATAGGAGAGACAAAGAGGTAGAGGGTTGGTCCTAAACTTCTCCCTCCTTCTCCTCCATCTCCTTCCCTCCACCTCCTCCACCCTACCCACTCATCCTCCACCCTCCTCACAAAATCCTCCCCCC